>JACCIY010001342.1:0-44169 GCA_025506505.1 Flaveria sonorensis | reverse complement strand
TTTTATCTTTTGATTTCTCAATTTTCTATTTTTGTATTTTGGTTTGTTTTTCTATGAACATGCACACACAATATACAATCAGGCAATTAACTCTGACAGTTTTCTCTTGTTGTTTCCTATTCAGTTAAGGGAGGTTTTGATCATTTTAAGACTCAAGTAACTGAAATGCTCAAAAACTAGTTTTTACACATGGTTAATAAGACCAATTAACTCTACCCAAATACTCAAACCTTCCTGGTAAAAAGGCTTTTTGTAAATAGATCCGCCAACTTTTTTTCAGTAGCAATTTGGATTGAAATGATTAAAACCTTTTTCAGAGTTATCTCTGAGAAAGTGATATCGAATCTTGGATTGTTTTGTTTTGGATGTTGGACAGGATTAGCTGTAATGAACATAGCAGTAGTGTTATCATGTAAATTGGAGTTTTAAGAAAATGAAACCGTAATCCAGCAGTTGGTTTTGTAACCAAGGGATTTGAGAACATTCTGATCAAGCAGCTATGTATTCAGCTTCTGCGGTTGAAACGGAGACATTTGTTTGTTTCTTACATTACCATGAGACTAATCTAGGTCCTAAAAACTGACAACCACCCATAGTAGATTTACGATCTTGACAACATCCTCCATAATCACTATCCGTATATCCATGTAACTCGAAGTTACCTTCATAAGGATACCATAGCCCTAGAGCCAGTTTTCCTTTGAGATACTTGAATATTCGTTTAAACAGTAATTAAGTGGAATTCCTTCGGGTCTGATTGATACCTGGCACAGACAAAACAGCATACATTATGTCAGGTCTAGATGCAGTAAGATACATCAATAAACCAATCATAGATCTGTATAAAGTTTGGTCTACAGATTTTCCTCTCGGATCAGGCTCAATCTTGGTGTTTACGTCAGATGGAGTTCTAATTGATTGACAATCTTGCAGTTTAAATTTCTTTTAGAGTTTGTCAATGAACTTCTCTTGATTATGAAGATTCCATCTATAGATTGCTTGACTTGAAGTCCAAGAAAGAAATTTATTTCTCCCATAGAACTCATTTGAAACCGAGACTTCATGATTTCTTCGAATTCATTGCACCATTTTGGACTTGTAGAACCAAATATGATATCATCGACATACACTTGTACACATAGGAGATCATCAACATCCTTCTTTATGAACAATGTTGGATCAATTTTCCCTCGCGTGTATCCATGTTGGATTAAGTGTTGTGACAATGTTTCATACCAGATTCTAGGGCTTGATGTAGTCCATACAAAGCTTTGCTAAGCTTGTACACACGATGTGGAAATTCCGAATCTTCAAAACCCGGAGGTTGCTTTACATACACATCATCGGTGATCGGTCCATACAGAAACCGCCTTTAACATCCATTTGGAACACCTTGAATTTCATGAATGATGAATAAGCGAGGAAGACACAAATTGATTCAAGTCTTGCAACTGCAGCGAATACTTCATCATAATCTATTCCTTCCTCTTGGGTGTATCCTTGTGCAACGAGTCTCGCTTTATTTCTAATAACTATTCCTCGATCATCTATTTTGTTTCTGTAAACCATCTTGTGCCTATGGCATTTTCTCCTGCAGGTAAATCCACAAGATTCCACACTTCTTGTTTGCGGAATCGAAATAATTCTTCTTGCATAGCCTCAATCCAACTATTGTCCTTTAACACTTCGGTAACATTTTTAGGAACAATTTGAGAAAGAAAACACGAGTATAAGCAAAGATTTGCTTGTTCTGATTTACTTCTCGTTGTTCTCTTATTCCAATGGACCAATAATCTGAGACGTTGGTTGGTTCTTGTGAATACGAGATGTTAGAATCTCATTCCCTTGAACATGAACATCAAGATTGGTTTGGTTCAAGTTGGAAAGCTGATGCAATAGGTTCGAAGAATGTGGATTGAAATTAGGAACTTGAGTCGGTGAGTTGATGAAGTAATCAAGATTACCGGTACCAACTACATCACCAGAAATAGATGACGTTCCAGACTCAGGTTGTACAATTTCTATACCATCATTAGGAATAGGTTATGAAACATCTTGATCTTCTGAAACTGAATGATCTTAATCTTGATGAGATTGATCATTATTATTAAACCAAATTATTGAATCTTTGACAAAAGAAAAAATGGATAATCTGGGCTTGAGTCATCCATATCATCAGAATCTGAATCATCACTGAAAGAACCGAGATCTCCTTGAAGTTTCTTCTCACCTGCAGAATCAAGCAAGTTAGATTGATTAAACAAGTTAGATTGAAAAGAGTTTGACAATGAATCTAAATCAAATAACCAAGCTGGACCATTTGAAACTGATGAAAAAGAATTTTCAAGGAATTTAATGTTGAATGTTTCAAGTATAACATTTGTTCGAGAGTTATAAACTCGATAGGCTTTTGAAACAGATGAATATCTAATGAAAAATCCTTCATCAGATTTTGAATCAAATTTTCCTGATGATCACTTGAATTTAAAATCAAACCTGGACAACCAAAAGATTTAAGAGAATCTATGTTTGGTTTCCTGCCAAACATCAACTCATAAGGAGTTTTCAGGTTTGTCTTTCACAATTAAAGTATGATTCTGTACGAAACACGCAGTAGTATATGGCTTCATCCCAGAAAGTGATAGGAATTTTCGCATCTGCTAACATGGATCGTGCAGCCTTAATAAAAGTTCTGTTTTTTCCTTTCAGCAACTCCATTTTGTTGAGGAGTTTTGGGAGCACTGAACTGATGAGCAATTTCTTTTTCTGCACAAAACATGTCGATAGTTACATTTTTAAATTCCGTTCCATTATCACTTCTTATTATTTTTACTTTTTGTTCTAATTGATTTTCAACTTTTGTGATGAAATCTTTTAATAATTTAGTCATTTCAGATTTAGCATTCAAAAAGAAAACCCATGAAAATCTTGTGAAGTCATCAATGATAACTAAACAATAAGATTTTCTTCCAATACTCTTCATATTTGTTGTTTCGAAAAGGACCATATGCAACATCTGGAGAGGTTTGGAATTTGAGTTTATTTGCTTGGGTTTATAAGACGTTCTGTGTTGCTTCCCCTTTAAACACACTGAGCAGAGATCAGTAGTGGCAAACTTCTTTGATGGAAGGCCGATAACATGATTTCCAGTTACAAGCTTTTTCATATTCTTGAAGTTGGAATGCCCGAGACGTCTATGCCAAAGCTGAATTTCATCATTTGATGCTTGAGCAATAAGGCAAGTTGTTTATGTAGATGGATCAACTTCAGACATATCCAGCTTGTATACATCTCGATCCCTAACAGCTTTAACAACCACCCAGTCTTTGCTAATCTGAAAACCTGGTTTCAAAATGTAGCAAAAAGAATCATCAAAAAGAACAGAATACGATTTATCACAAATTTGGGAAACGCTTAACAAATTAAAGTTCAACTGTGAGCAGTAGTTGACTTTATCAAAGCTTATTATCCCATTGGATACTGTTCCCTCGCCTGTAATTTTTCCTCCTGCATCACCACCAAAGGTGACGTGTGTACCATCTTTTTACTTAAATTCTTGAAGTAAGGCATGATTGCCCATCATGTGCCGGCTATACCCACTATCCACATACCATGTGTTGATAGGTCTTCTCGGGCGTACCTGCAAGGCAAAGAAAATTAAGTTGAGTTATCGACCCAAGCCGAGATGGTCTTGGGTTTGCCAAACTTATCAACAATGGTGAATTGTTTAAAATGGAGTTTATTCACATCAGGCTTGTTTTAATGAATTTACCAATTCTATTTTTCATAAATTTTTGATCATTATTAAGACAATTCATACCATTTGAATGACCAATTTTTGAAAAAATTTTATTTCCAAAATTTTTATCATTCATTCTCACAGACCTTGGAATGAATTGATCTTGAATGTATTGTTTTGGTCTCACAGAGTCATTTCTTTTGAAAGATCTCAAGCCTAAGAAAGGTTGGTTAGTTAATCTTTGAAAACTAACAGTTTGATTTCTTTTAAACTGAGGATTAACATAGCCTTTGCTCAATTTTGTATTGGCAAATCCTTTCCTTGGCGAACTCTTTCTAAAGTAACAATTTTCTGTATTGTGAGTCCTTTCATCACAGAAGGTACAGTACTTATTAAATAACAATCTGCTGTTGAGTGATTTCTCATATCACATTTATGACAGTACTTGTTGAAAAAGCATTCAGCAGTCTTATGATTATATGTCACTGATTTCACAGTACCTTTGTGGTGTGTTAAATAGATGTTTGTTAACTTTTGATGTTGACACAACGTTTGATCCTTGTTTAGATTTAGGCATCAAAAAGTTGATCTTTTGTTTTTGATTTGACAAATTTTGTTTTTGATTTGACAATTTGTTTTTTTGTATATTTGGTTTTGACTTTTGTACATGAACTGCATTCTTAGAATAATTAGAAATAAATCGTTTAACGACAGCGGAAGACTTTGAATCTGAACCTGTTTTCAGTTTAGAGTTTGATTTGTTCTTAGGAGTTTGTTTAACTTTATGAATTAAGTTCATGTTCAAAGTACCAGCAGACACAAATTTTATTGATTTAAATTGAGTTGCTTGATTTGTTGTTTTTGTCTGATTTTCTTGACTCTTATTTTGATCAGTGTTAGCTTTAGTCAATTTTCATCTTCTTCTTTGGTTTCTTGATTTGTAGAACTTGATTTTATTGAGGTTGAACATCTTCAGGTGAAGATTCTTTTTCAGTTTCTTTCTCTTTCTGATCTTTTTGCCATTTAATAAACTCTGGATTATTTAGACCATAAGATTTTATATCTTCTGATGTTTCTTCTTCTTGTTTTGCTTTATCTTTGTTTTTGAATTTTTGTTTATTATTTTTAATGATCACTTCTTCCAACACAGATTCTTTTGGAACAAATATTTTCTTACTTTTCGGTCGTGGTTCATATGATTTTACTTTTATCGGATGACCGTTTTTGATCTTTTCAGTATCTTTTTCTTCAAAGATTTCAACATTGGTTTTCTCTTCTTCACTATTAGAAATCTTGTTGTTTTTTTTGGAAAGCTTTAAGTTTAGCTTTATTTTCAAGAGAATGATCATGCGTGTTGAAGTTCTCTGGTAAAGTGTTTGTTATAGATTCAGGCATTGGTTCGTGTGTAAAACCTAAGCCTGCTTTTTGTTTGTCCTTTCGTTCACTTACCAGTTGTTCCACAATTGTTTTAGAACTTTTGACTTTTGCAAGATCAACTTGTGTAGCAGCATGTGCTATTTTCTCCTCTTCCAAGTTTTTAGTCATTTCTTCAAGTTGTTTGGAAACAATTTCTAGTTCTTTCAAAGTTTTGTTCCATGAATTTTGTAGAGAAATGATCTTTTCATCTGATATTTTATGGTTATTTTTAAGTTTATTATGAATTAATTCCTCTTGCTTGAGCTTTTCACAAATTTTGTATGAGTAAGTTCGGTAATATTCTACATGTTCAAAGCAAGATTTGGTGCATAGTTTTTCTCTTACTTCAGCTGGCATTTCAAGATATTTAGGTGAAGTAGTCTCAGAGTTAGAAGATAAATTTTCAACCTTTGGTTGATCTGACTGTGCCATTAATGCAACTTCTTCTGAATCCTCTTTAGGATCAGATTTGTCACTCCAGTCAACTTTTCTTCTTCATTTTCAGAGTCATCTTCAGCCTTCGGACCACTGTCTTCTGACCAGTATTCACCTTGAACCTCTGCAATAAGAGATAAACTAGAGGTTAAGTCAGTTGTAAACTGCTCTGCATACGCACTCCAATCATATCAATCCTTGATGCTCACGATAAGAGCTTTCTTAGGCTCTTCAGAAGACTTAGATTCATCTTTAAGTTCAGGCATTGGTAGACTTTGATATGGCTTTTGGAATGTCTTCTGAGACGGTTGTGGATATCTTTGATTGCTTGAACTAGCTTGACCATTCCCTCCTTTGTTTTTGGGAGCTTTGCATTCCCGTGAGAAGTGGCCATAGCTATTGCAGTTGAAACACCTTGACTTAGATTTGTCAAATCCAATAGTCTTGTTAGCACTTGGCTTGTAGTTCCTGTTGACATAAGAATATTTCTGGGTTCTATACGCAATCATCATCATTTGCCAGCTTAAGTCCATCTCTTCTACATCGTCTGGATCCATCTCGAATAAGTCCTGCAAATCAAGATCTAATTGTGTTAAATGACTACCTTGATAAGCTTGAAAACTAGCCATAAAAGCAGTAAAAGCAGTTTTGGACTCCTCATCCTGTAATAGGATGTTAATAACATCTTTAACTTTACTAGTTTTATCAGAGTTAGAAGATGGAGTCTCAGTTTAAGGTTTAGAGTTTTGAGGTTTAGGAGGAGACTGAGGTTGTGGTTGAGTTGCCTAAGCAGGAGCAATTGTATATGAAGAATCTATAAAGAACCCTGCTCCAACAAACAGATCACCCTCTTCTTCTAGTGAATTCTCATTCTTTGCCATAAAGGTGTTCTCCACTATGCTAGCTGGAGATGCAACATATTTGTACTGAGCCATTGATGCTGCTCTATCATTATTTCTTGAGCTTTCATCAATCTCAACTTACTCAATTTTGGCAATCAATAGATCAAGATCCATAGGGAATTTTTCAGTGTGCTTCAACAATGTCACTGTTTATTTCCATAAGGATGTAAGAGCATTGAGAAGTCTGAAATTTAGATCTTTGAGATCATTTTTGATGCCAGCAGTTGACATCTCAGCTGTAAGTTGCACAAATCTATTCATCATTTGGTTTATAGTTTCACCAGATAAATGCTCAAACAGCTCTAACTGCCTCTTTAGTTTCTGCTTCTTGAGATCTTGAATCTCCTTACCACCTTCACATATTATCTTCAAAGCTTTATACATAGTATATCCAGTTTGATATCCATCAAGCCTAGTTAAGACTTCTAGTGGTAATCCTTCACACATCAATGAATATGCTTTAATTTCATTCTTTACTTTTCTTAGACCATCACCTCGTAACCCATCTTCAGGATAAGGTTCTAGAGTGTCTTTTGTGTAGACAAAACCTCTATCAGGACCATCTGATGTAATTAGGATATGAGGTCCTTTTTCTATTGACTTCCACAAGTCAGTGTCAATAGAATTAAAATGATGTTTCAATCTAAGAGACCAGTTCTTAAAATCAGCTCTGTTCTTCAACTTAGGAACTCTGTTCTCAGAATCTTCAGATTTGACCATTTTGAATTTTTGTTTTTAAGAAAAAGATTTGTTTTGTTGTTTTTTAAGTTTTTGAATTAAAACAATGAATTGAAAATATTTTGGATTTTTAAATTTTGAAAAAATTTCTAAGTGTTGAGATGATGCGCCTAAATAGTGATGAAGCGCTCACACAGTTGTCAAACACCCAACTTTGATGTAGAAAAGCCTAAGGGAGTGCCTTAGTAGAATTCTGAATCGCCCAACTGATAATGTGCCTGAACATTTGTAATGCGCCTCAAAACAGTTGTCAAGCCCCTGGGTTGTAGAACGCCAAAATAGTTGTAATGCGCCTAAAACAGTGGTTATGCGCCTAGAATTACTTGGTTTCTGAAAGTTTCAGTGTCCAAACAGTTGTAATACGCCTCAACAGTGGTCAAACGCCTAGACCAAAAACGCCTGAATAGTGTTCAAATGCCTAAACAGTTGTCAAGCACCTATACACTTAGGCAATTTTCAGCAGTGTTTTAACCTAATGCGCCTAATTCAACAGATTCAAATGAACTCAAATCTTCTGAAAATATTCAAAACTTGTTGAATTGATCTAAAAACTTCCAATTAGGTAGTTTATAGGTTGATAATCAATCCTTAACCTTCAATTTTACAAAACAACAACAACAATTCAATCTTCTGATTGAAATACAGTCAGAATATGAAGAACAGGTTTGAACAGAATTTAGGTCGAATTCTCAGATTTGAACAAATTGAACATGAAATTATGATTCAAATCATGTTTGTATTAATGAAAAACAATTGAATTCAACAATTATTTGATCAAATTGCTTATCAATCACAGATTCAAGTGATTCAGAGAGCTCAAAATGTCGATAAGCTCAAATCACTGAACCAACAGCTCTGATACCATTTGATAGGATCAAAATTGATCGATCTGTGATGATATTGTGATGCAATTGAATCAAAACAAACACAAGTAATCAAATCAATGCAAATATATCAGAAAAATTCATAGTTTTTCATTGATAGAAAGCATAGAAATACAAGTGTAGAGAACAGTTACAATTCATTCAACTGATTCTAAGGTGCACTAGTCTAGTCTTTGTGCTTTTCTACAAAATACATAATCTATGCTATTTATACTATCAAAGAAAACAAAAAGAAACATATATTTACAAATAAGTCCCTAAACTATGACAAAACTATTAATAAAGACAATAAAGACTAAATGTTAATCTTCGAGAGGCTTCTACAAACTTCTTCTCACGCGACAACATCAAGTCGCGCGAGACCCAGTGACTCGTGCGAGAACTCTTAGTTTAGTATAAATAGGAGTTTTGTAATGTAATTAGTAAGCTTTTTGTTCATTTCATAATTTTGAACTTAATGTAAGTTGTAACAAATCAGAGAGCAATACTACTCGAAGTTATTTACATCTTGTGTTCATGTTCATCAATTGATTCAAACTTAACCGTAATATCAATATTCCGCGTTTTCATTGCGAGATCGATCTACATATTGTATTGATCCTTATAATTGGTATCAGAGCCTTGTTGCCTAGATCAATTGATTTGAAGATTGAAGTGAAACTTTTAGAGTGTTCTGGAACCTTATTCTTGAAGATCTACTTGATTTCTGCAAACCTTGATCATTTTTGAAGATGGTGAAACTAATAACCTCGGCATTTGAAGATTTGAAGATGTTTTGTTTTTACCTTAATCAAGCTTGATTGAATCAATTAGAGACAGCTAGGATCTTAATTGAACCTAAATCACTAATTGAACATTTAATTAATCAACTTTAATCAATTTGGTGAAAATTGAAGCTGGAAATCTTCGAAATTGCACAAATGGATCAAGCGAAAAGTTGGTGATTCTGTGCGAAAAGTTGGTATTCGTGTGAGAAGTATTAGTTTTCGCAGAAGTTTGTTACAAAAAGATTCCTTTCGCGCGAGAAGTTGAGGTTTTCTCAAAATTCAGTTTCAGAACTTTCCGCGTGAAAAGTTTGTTAGATTTCACACGAGAACTTGAGTATTCGCCCGAAAACTTCAAGTTTGAAGAATTTTGAGGAAGTTGATTTCAAATTCTGAAAGATGGTAAATCGGAAGCACTTTACTGCTACACTCAATCTCGACAATAAGATCAGAACAAGCACGAAGCCTCCCTGACTTCTCAGCGACGAAGACTATCCGGATTGGGTCTATCGCTTTGAGAACCATGTCATCTACACGGAACCCAGGATGATGAGATCCATTAAACAGGGTCCATACATTCAAATTTACACTAATGACAAGGAGACTTAGTGACAAAGCCTGAGCATCTATGGGATGAGGAAGACATATAAAAGATAGAGCTTGATGACAAAGCGTATGCTGCCATCACTATGGCGCTTACAACTGAGATAGCCCAGAAATTCAAGGACTATAGGAAGGAGAAAGATTAGTGGGATGCTATGGAAGAGAAGATAATGGAAAACAAAGACATGCTGGAAAGCAGGAAAGACATGCTTAACCAAGAGTTCAATATGTTCAATCATATTCTTGGTGAAACTTTGGAAGACCAGATGTCGAGGTTCGTCAAACTCATAACGAAAATAAAGAGTGTAGGAATTACACTGGAGAACATTTCAATGAACAAGAAGTTGTTGAACTCACTACCGTATAGCTGGAACAACAACTGCGCTACTATCAAGAGAACCAAAGATTTGTTTACCCTATCTCTGAGCGATCTAATCTCGACCATCAAGTCCTATGACATGGATGACAAACAAAGGGCTGCCAATTATATCAACACAATGGGAGCTGAAGCATCTGCTTTGTATGCCAAAATGGCTAGTAATTCGAATTACTATGTCAACTACTCCCAGTTGTGTCAGCAACAGTAAAAATCAGCATCAGGTCATTCAACTGTCAAGGATCAATCTTTGCCTCAAGTTCAACCATTTATCCCATCCTATCCATAATGTCAATCATCTCAACCTGCACAATAAGCATTTGTTGTTAATATCCAACCCAACAAACAAACTATCCAGATTGCGGAAGAACACCTTGCTCTTTTTACCTCATTCATGAACAGCTATGAAGCTTTCTCTACTGGAAGACTCAATACACCCAACATCACGGTTGATGATTTGCAACAAGTCAACCCAGTTGATGTAGAAGAAAATGATATCAAGTATCAGATGGCCATGGTGGTGTATCGTGCTAAGAATTTTTCAAGAAGAACTGGGAGGAAAGTTTTTGGTTTAAACAACTCTAGCAAAATCAAGTTTGACAAATAAAACTTGAGATGTTATAATTGTGACAAACCTGGCTACTTTGCTAATGCACTGAGCGAATGTCTATTCAAGCTGGCAATGGAAAGAAGATGGTCATGGTGGAGGTTGAAACTAAAGGGGATAAGGCTAGTACCTCTAATACTAAGGCACTGGTATCTCAGACTGAAGTTGAAAATTTTAAAAGGAAAATTGAACTTGTCGCATACGAAAAGTTCATCTAATGCAAGAAGTTCAAAACAAATGCCAACGGTTCAGTTGAAGCGAAAAGTCTCAGATGCGAGAACTCTGACTTCTCGCGCGAGAAGTCAAAGTACTTTAAATACTACAGTTGTGCGAAAAGTCACACTTATCGTACAAAAACTTCAGAAATTTCTCTCTCAAAATTCTAAGTGTAGAAACATGTTAAACTTTGATTTTAGTGTCCATATACCTCAAATTGGGTTTTATTAGTGATTTACAAGGTATATAGATGATTGAGTTCAGATTTGAATGTGTTTGTTACTTGACCGAAAGTTCATATGACGAATACATGATAAACTGGAAAAATTAAACATGTTAAACCTTTAAAATGACTTACGCGACACCTACTAATCAAGTTTTAATGGTTGAAACACTAAAATTGAACAATTGAAATTCTGAAATCTCATAGGCTTTTCGCATGCAAAAATTAGTCTGAATATGAACAGATGCAAGAACTTTCAAACTTGGACAAAACTATTCGCATGAGATTTGACTTGTCGCGCGATAAGTTGACTTTTAGTCAAAGTCAGTTTCAAGTGAGAACCTGATGTTTTCACGCGAGAAGTTCTATCTTTCAAAAATTTTTCTAAGTGTGAATTTCTGTTTTTAAATAGAATTTTTGTTTCATGTTTGAAATATTTTTGTTCTTATTAAGTTTGTTCTAGGTTTCAGATGACACATCCATTGGTTTTAATAAAAACCATAATGCTATGGCGTATCTGGGAGATATACCGGATGACAAAGCCTTGTTAAGATCACTTATTGATGGGTTGAAATCGTGTCGGATTCATTATGCCATTTCGACTAATCTCACTATTTTCACTGATGTTATCGATCAGTTTTGGGAGACAGCAGTTAATAAGATTGATCAGGATGGTGAACCCTGTATTTTTGCTACCGTGAAAGGGAAGAGGGTTGTTGTCACAGTAGAAGTAATAGTGTGTTATTGCTTGAAGATCAACCCAACTCACCAGTGACGTAGTATGAGACTGCCTTAAGAGGATGGGATATGATCATAGATATCCATCTCTTGAGAAGAAGTATCTTCCACCATTTTGGAAGTACTTATTTCATGTAGTAATCCATTTCCTTAGCAATCTAAAAGCTGGCATGGATAGTCTAAGTACTGTTTTTGGATCACTGCTGATATCACTTGTTGATGAACTCCCTTTGAGCATATCTAAGGAAATCTTTGCTGAATTATAGAAGAATGTGATAGCAATTGTTGGGAAGAAGTTTGTGATGTACCCACGATTCATTCAGCTTATAATGAATGCGGCTCATCCTGAGTTAGTAGTATCCAACTCATCTACCTATGCTATAATGGTGATGAAGAAGGATATTTTCAGTTATCTTATTGGGGCAAGAGGAAATGCCTAGGATGGAGTTCATTTTGCCAAACTTGGAAGGTTTGTTGAGAGTTTTCAGTCGAAAGCACAAGAGACTGAAGAAGTGGCCACATAAGCTGAACAAGTTGGCCCTTCTAATACTGTGCCTGAAGATATCACTGAGAGTTCATAGCTAAGGGGAACTGATATAGATGCTGAGATAGACTCTTTGTTTAGTTCAGGGAGTGAGACTGATAGTGATCAGATTAAGAACGTACCTTTTGTGTTGCAAGAACGTCCCAGAGTGCGTGAAGCTCCTACAAAATGCACTGCTGAGGAACGTGATGCAGATTTTGTTTCAGAAGAGACAGTTGTTAGTCGAGGTAGGAGAAAGAGGATGGCGAGAAGAGCAGTTGATAATCCTCGTGGTAGGGGTAGAGGACATGGCGTGTTGAGAAAATGTCGGACCCCCGTGACCACTGAGCCAATTAAGGAAGATGTTACTGTTACTGAGACTCCAGTCACAGTAAGTGAGGCTATACCAACTGAGACACCATCTGATGTGTCCACTACTACTACTGACGTGTTGAGCAAACCTCCAAGAGATCAGGTTAATGAGGAATCTATTTGTATGGAAGACTTCATCAACACTCCTCCTGAGCATAGACAGGGTGCTAGTACTTCAACTAGTTCACCTATATGTATCACACTTAATGAACATGTATGTAATTTGGAAAGAGAGATGTTGGAGAAGACTCAGATGATAGATGATTTACAGAGGCAGTTGATTGAGAAGGATGAAAGGATCAAGGGTCTTGAACATCACCAAACGTTCATTTTCAGCTATGTTCAGATCCTAGAGCAGAATCTGAGAGATCTCACTTCTCGTGTGTCTTTTCAGTTTACACAACAGACCACAGAAGTTGGAGAAAGTAGTGGACAGCAACCTGCTGGTCCTGAACCTGCTGAAGATTACTACTACAGAGCATCCTGTTTATCCTGTTGTTCAAAAAGGGACAACAAAGACTGTTGATGTTGGTCAAGAGTCACCTACCACTGATATTCGTATGACTACTAAGGATCAACCTGTAGTTTATACTAGAGAGGCGTTTGTGGAGCCTGAACATATGATGCCCATTCCTAACCCAGAAGATGAAGATGATGGCTTAGACTTGATAGATTATGATTCAAGTGATGATGGTAATGAGGATGATGATGATGAGGGTGATGATGGTGATAATGATGAAGGTGATGATGATGGAAATGATGATGATGATGATCAGGGAGGAGATATGGGTGCAGCTACAGGTACTGCTAGATCATCGGGTACTGAAAATGTCTTCGGACCAAGTCCCGATGATACAGTTGAGTACACACCATTAGACCCTGCTACAGAAGCAGCCTATGAAAGAGAATTTTATACATTCTAGCAAAAGATCATTACTGAAGAGAAAGAAGAAGAGTTTGGGGATACATTCATTGATTGAAGAGGGAGAAATCATATTTAGAAACAGACATATTTAGAAATAGTCTTAAAGACTTGTTTTAAGATACATTGATTGAAGAGGGAGAAATCATAGGAGAGACGATTAATCAACAAACGATTGACAAGACAGCCAATGTTACAGGTAAAAGTGTTGTGCGTCAGGTCAGGAACTTAACTGTTGCAGCTCCTCCTCCACCAGCTTATATTCACACGCTGAGGCATTCCAAACCTTTCACAAGGTATGGGAACTCGAACCTATTATCAGCTGGGCTTACGATGAAGAGAAAAAGATGTATATAGTGAAGAGAAAGGGTGGAGCTATTGATTATTTCCAAGACGAACACGACTTTCATACTCTACGAGCATTAGATTTATATGCCATGGGTCGTTTCCATTTATTAACCCTAGCAACTATAGCAAAGCAAATTGGATCAAAAATATGATTTGGAATCAGAGCAAAACCAACTTCAAAGAATTCAAAACTGCTAAATCTAAAGTCATTGAAGATGAGACCCGGATTGATCCAAACACTAATAAGCCTATGAAGATTAGGGTTTACAGGCATCCGAGATATGCAAAGAAGATCGCTATTCATGCTCCAGTGCCAATTAAAGCTTGGCAAAGCTTGAGGGTGGAGTTGTGAAAAGGAGACGGGTCATGCATTGATAAAGTGTGAAGATAAAGAATACTGTGTCATCGACCTTGTTGATTTGCTCAAATTTGGAAAGGAAGATTTGATGAAGTTGCAGGCTTGTCCAATTGCAGCTGATGAATCTGAACATTTCATAGTAGTACAGTTTGGTTGGACGATCACGAAGGCCTTGACCAACAAGATGTACGCTTATGGAGGAAACTATCATGTTAATGATGTGGACTTCTAAAAGCATTGATTTACCGAGCCTAGGGGGAGATTGTAGGGGTTGAACCTAGAGGCTCGGGAAATCAAATCAAGAAAAGGAAGATCAAGCCATGTGAGAAGTATAAGTTGCCGCGTGAAAACTGCTTCTCGCGTGACAACATCAAGTTGCGTGAGAACCAGTGACTCGCGTGAGAACTCTTAGTTTAGTATAAATAGGAGTTTTGTAATGTAATTAGTAAGCTTTTTGTTATTTCCTAATTTTGAACTTACTGTAATTTGTAATCAAATCAAAGAGCAATACTACTTGAAGTTATTTACATCTTTTGTTCATGTTCATCAATTGATTCAATCTTAACCGTAATGTCAATATTCCGCGTTTTCATTACGAGATCGATCTACATATTGTATTGATCCTTACAATGATGGCAAGCCCAATGGTTATCTTATTGACAAAAACCCTAAGTCCAACACTATGACATAGGCCCATTAAGCTAAAATTTGGGTCAACAATGAAATGAACAATCAATTAAGACCAAGTCCAAATATGAAAAAATTAAAGTCAAAAGTCAAAGTCAAAAGTCAAGGTCAACGCACCTATTCGGTGACGGATGTCACATGAAAAATACTTTAAAAAGGAAAATCTTTCTGGATTTCATGAGAGAAATTTTAATAAACTAGTAAAATCTAATCAAAAGAATCTATTTTTTACAATATATATGTATAGAAATTTTTAATAGTTCAAGAACTAAGAACTGACTTGATCATGGGATCTTATCTTCAAGATACACTAAAACACAAAGATGTGATTAAACATCGACAAGCAGTGAGATTACCCTGATAAGGAGCCTGATCATATCATTACTAAAGGAGTCATATGCTTTCTCTATTCTTTTCCCTGGCGCAACTGGGCCATCCTGGACTTGAACCAGAGACCTCGCCCGTGAAGTAAATCATCGCACCTACGGTCCAACCAATTGGGAGAGAATCAATAGATTCCTTTTCGGGAGTGATTCATCTTTTTTCATTTTGAATGATTTTTTTGGGAATCATATCTGAATTTTTCACAAACTGAATTAAATCGATTTCAAATGACATCCAAAAGTAACTAAACCCTTTTGTGATCCAGATAAAGATAAGATGGGACATAGATCTGTAGAAAGATTACTTAACCTCAGGTTATATATATATATAATTAAACAATCCAAGAATGATTGCCTGTATGTTTGTCCTCATAAACCCACGCAACATTCTTTCAACAAGTAACATGTGATTCTTATCATGTTTTGGACGATTTAGATGAAATTAGGATTCCTCTCTCATTTGGTAAGACCTTAACCGTCCACATGGTTTATTGAGATTATATGGCTTTGATAGATGAAGGGTATGGAAGATATGGGACTAAAGATATTTCATTGATAATCTTTGTGTGATGTATGAGTGTAATAAACAGATGATGAGCACTCCAGGTCTATATTAACAAATGCGGATGAAGACAGAAGAAATGCTGATGACTTGTTCACCCTCATTAGTCCATGCAGATGAACAAAAGGAAATGCTGAACAAGACTTGTTCACCTGCATTAGTTTATGCGGATGAATAAATGATGAAATGCTGACAAGACATGTTCACCCGCATGAACTAATGCGGATGAAGTATGTTAATGCTGATTACAAGACCACAAATGCTCATGAAGACATGTTCATCCGCATGAACTAATGCGGATGAACAACTTACAAATGTTTATATTTATTTTGTACTTAGACTAGATTCTCATGTATAAGTCAGGGGTAGTTTAGTCTTTTGTATAGGCAATGTGTATGCCTATAAATAGGGTTTCATTCCTAAACTTTGTAAGGTTTTTTAGACTTCAATAGTGATAACATCAATATTATACATCTTTGACTTCTATGTTTGTGTGCTTCATTTACTCAAACATTTATTTCAGTTTCAACTGTTCTGTAATATAGTAATTCCACGACTATATTATTGACTTAGTCTACGTATTCGATCCTAGGTTGAGTCACATCAACCGAGAACATCATTCTCAAACCCAGTCAATTGGTATCAGAGCCTCGGCTCTTAAATTCATCACAGAATCATCTCAGATTATGTGTGAAAATCGATTGAACTGTAGACTGAGTTGTTTATCAGCAAGATCTATACTTCTGATAAACATACACACTGAAATCGAACACCAAGAAGTGGTAACAATACTGATCTGTTGTTGATGAACCTTCCCTCACACAAACAACAAAATCTTAGAACTCCTTTGTGCTAACAGATCTGAACTTAACAGATCTGGTAAAGACTGTGAACAGAAAATTCAGAGAACAGCTCACTGCTCGAACTTTAAAATCAACTTAAAACCTTACTCAACCAAGTTAAAATCAGTTTATCTAACATGGATTATGACAATCTTTCTGAAATTAGGCATGCTTCTAAACCTCCTCTGCTTAAACAAAAATCTGAGTTTAAGCAGTGGAAAATTCATTTAAGAAACTACATTACAGGTGTAGAACCTGACTACTGAATATCTATTTGCAAAGGTCCCTACATTCCACTGTCTCTAAATGCTGATCAAGCTGCTCAGTACAAAATGGCAAGAATTCCCATTGAGGATCCCAGTTTAAATCTTGATGAAGAAGAATATAAGAAAATCAAGATTGACCTTAGAGCTTATTCCATCCTTACACAAGCACTGAAATGGATGTTCTAAAAAGATTAGAAAAATATGGAACTGCTAAGGGGGTTTGGGATGCTCTACAGATCATGTGTGAAGGAAGTAGTGAAGTGACTGAAATTAACAAGGATAAGCTGATAAACCAATATGAAACTTTTCATCACACAAAAGGAGAGTCAATTTCAAGACAACTTCATAGATTTGTTCAACTTGTAAATGATCTTGAAATCATGGGGGTCAATTACAAAGAAAAGGAAATGAACAAGAAAATGCTGCACAGTTTACCAGAAAGCTGGAAACAAAATGTCACTATGTTAAAGAATACCCTTGATTTGGAGAGTACAGGCTTGGATATCATGATTGCAAAAATTGAGGCTCTGGAGCTGGATGAAAGGAGTAGAAATCTCAGTGGACCACAAGTCATTGAGGCTTACAGGTTTCCATCAGAAACTCATTCTGTTGAGAATGCATTTGTGATTGAAGAAGATGACTTTCTTTCATCTGGTGACCAGTCAAAGACAACTGGATTCTGTGCTGCTCAACAACATAAACCCTCATCTTCTGTTCAGCCCACAACAACACCCTATAGTATACCCAATGATCAAAGATTTAAAGAATAGAAGGCTACTTACAATGCCTTTGTTGCTAGATTTGAAGCCTATTTTAGGGGGAGACTCACATCAGCACACTTGATTCAAGAGGATCTGGAAGAGATGGATCCTAATGATGTTGAAGAAATGGATTTACAATGGCAGATGGCCATGATTGCCATGAGAGCAAAGAAGTTCTTTCGTAAAGGGAAGAAACTGAGTCTTGATGAGAATACCAAGCTGGGGTATGACAAATCCAAGGTTAAGTGCTTTAACTGTGGAATGACTGGTCATTTCTCTCGGGAATGTAATTCTCCCAGGAGAAGCAACACCAACTTTCAAAGACCCACACATGGCCAGCATTCATCACAACACAATACCAACTTTCAATCAAGCAACTCTCATCTACACCAGCAGTAGAATCAGCAAAAGCCAATTCAGCAAAGACAACCTTTGCTGACTCATCAATCTCAAGGAAATAATCATCAAACTTCCAATGCACTTGTCATCAGACAAGATGGAGTTTGTGATTAGAGCTTGTATACTGAGGAAGTCCAACCATAGTTTAGAATCATGCACTTATGGCACATATCAATGATGGACCAACTCCAATGCCATCTGAGGTAAAATCTAATTTATGTTCTGAAAAATGTGTTCTAGAAGTACAGGGGTACAGGGAACACAATCACAAATTGGCTAATAAAATAAGAGAAGAAACGGTGAAATCAGAGATGTTAAAACAAGAAATGAGAATTTATGAAGTTAAAATCAAATCTCTATTATCTGACATGGAAACACTCCATGGTGAAAAGTACACACTTGTGGCTGAAAATAAGAGGTTAACTAAATTGTTGACCAAATCAAAAGCTATGCAATCAGCTACTGAAGTGAAACTTGAAAGGTTTTAGCTCTCATCTATCAAGTTACAAGAGTTACTTGTGTCTCAAAAAGGGGCTAAGGATATGACTGGAATAGGATACAAAACTTGCCCTCCTCCATATAATGATAACTACACTGTTATGCCTGAGTCACTTACTCAATCAGATACAAAAGAATCTAAAATTATTGAAACCAAAGTAATGATTTCTCAAACAACAAATCCTCAAAACAAACCAGGTGTTTACATTGAAACTGATGAGGATAAAATCAGATTGGGTCATCCTATCAAAATCAAAGAGTGCTCAACAAACCTGTGTTATCAAGAAACCAAAGAGCCCAGTCAAGCGAATCACAGTGAATCATAGATCTGATTATGAGATCATATCTCCAAAAAATTCAAGCGAATCAGATAAGGTTTCATCAAAATTATGGATAAAACCAAAGTTCCCTTAGTCACCAAAAGGAAAACTTTTGTACAAAAATCTAAAGTGAAATCTGATTCACCATCTTCATCAAATATCAGACAAGGAATTGGGTTTGATATTTTCAACAAAGAACATGTAGAACAATTCGATAAGGAAATAAGGCAATACAGAAAGAAGGAGCATCAGTCCATAAAAACAAAGCAAGTCAGAATTGTGAAACAATCTGTTGGCACCCCAAAGACTGATATGCCTTCTCCATCATGACTAAAGGACAATCAAATGTATTGTGAATTCTGTGATATGACCAATCACAACATAGATGAGTGCTACATCGCCGAGTACTGCTCTATCTGTGACATGAACAATCACTCAACGAAAAACTATCATTTTAACAAATATTGTTCATTATGTGATATGACCAATCATAATACCATTGATTGTTACTTTAATCATAAAAGATTGAAAACCTCACAAAACAAGCCCATTTCATCAGTTCCAACTGACAAGGTCAGACACAAAAGTCTAACAAACCTGAACAAATCAATGAATTCTTATCAAAAATATAAAATTAAAGTGATTACTGACAAGCAAACATCTGTTCAACCTTTACACAAAATCAAAAGGAAAGGTTTGTATACTCTTCTGACACATCAGATGAAATTGATGACATCAAACTTCAAAGAAGTAATAGAAAAGTGCTAAAATCATCTTCCTCTAAAACTCAAACAAGAGGAAAATATCAAGAGGTAACAGTGATTGATGCAAAAGGACAACCCAAGACCATTATGGCTTGGGTTCCTCTTTCTAACTAGTTCTTTTTGTCTTGTAGGGTCATTCATACAGGTCCAATAGCTTATGGTACGTGGACAGTGGATGCTCCCGACACATGACTGGAGACAGTTCCCTCCTTCATGACTTCAAGCATATTCAAGGAACTACTGTAGCATTTGGAAGAGATTCACAAGGTGGTAGAATTACAGGAGAAGGTTCTGTGACAAATGGACTGCTGAGCTTTGATAAAATGAACTACTGTGAGCAACTGAACTTCAATCTGCTCAGCGTGTCGCAAATCTGTGACAAGAAATATTCCACTCACTTCACAGACCATTGCTACATTCTGAAACCAGGATTTTACATTCCTGAAGAATGGGTTGTCTTGAAGACACCAAGGAAGAATAACACCTATGTCTTGTACCTTAATTCTGCTCATCCGATCTGAAGAGACATGTCTTTTGTCTAAAGCATCTTTTGATGAGTCACAACTTTGGCATAAACGTTTAGGTCACACGAACTTTAAAAACATGAACAGATTGGTCAAAGGAAACCATGTAATTGGTTTACCTCAAAAAGAATTTCATTTTGTTGATCACTGTACTGCATGTCTTAAAGGAAAACAACATAAATCCTCGCATAAGCCAAAACTTGTAAGCACAAACAATTCTCCTTTGAAGTTACTTCATATGGATCTCATCGGTCCAACTCGTGTCATGAGCATTGGAAAGAAGCACTATTGTTTGGTGATCATAGATGACTTTACACGATTTACATGGGTCTTCTTTTTACTTCATAAAAACGAGGCGTCCCAAATAATAAAAGATTTTATCACAAAAATAGAAAATCAACTTGCTTTAAAAGTAAAATCAATAAGAAGTGATAACGGGACAGAATTCAAAAATGTGGATCTTAGTTCATTTTGCACACACAAAGGCATTGTTCATCAATTCAGTGTAGCTCGGACTCCCCAACAAAATGGAGTGGCTGAAAGGAGGAATAGAACTCTAATTGAAGCCGCACGAACTATGCTGGCAGATGCAAAACTGCCCATTACATTTTGGGCAGAAGCTGTCAACACTTCATGTTTTGTGCAAAATCGTACTCTGATTATTAAAGAAAACAATAAAACTCCTTATAAACTTCTTTTTATAGAAAACCATTTATTGGATTTTTGAAGTCATTTGGATGTCCGGTTTCAATATTGAACACCAGAGACCATTTAGGAAAGTTTGCTCCTAAGTCTGACGAGGGATTCTTTGTGGGATATTCCTCTGTTTCAAAGGCTTTTAGGGTGTTTAATCCTAGATTAAACATCATTGATGAATCAACCAACATTCAATTCAATGAGCACTCTTTTCCCAAATCATCAAACGGTCCTGATTGGTTGTTTGATATTGACTCGTTTACAAGATCTTTTGATCAGTTTAACTTGTTAATTGCAGGATCCTCAGGCTTAGTGGATAGAAGGACTATTTTCCTATGATTCCACCTTCTTCTGTTGATCAAGCTAATGAGGAAGTGCCATACAAGCTGATCCTGTAAGACCAGTTATTCAACATCAAAGTATTTCAACTGAGGGTGATCATAGCTCAATGCCTTCTTCTTCTGCTGAACCATCAACTGAAGTGAGAAACCCTGAACCAGCATGTGCTCCAGTTGAAAACAACAGAAATTCAAATGATGAAAGTATCCATAATGCTACTGAAGATGCTGAACCTTCTGATTCCTTTCATCATTCTCCCACATCACCACCATAAGATGCCTCTCTCCAAGATGATCTGAATGTCTCTAATCTTGATGTGTTCATTGCTGGTGATTTGATTCCAATTACCAGGACACACAAGAATCATCCAGTGTCCAACATTATTGGTGATTAGATGAGCGGGTGACACGAAGCAAGTCAAGTATTGCAAACATCTGTTTGTTTTCTTGTTTTCTGTGTCAAACTATACCCAAAAACATTAAAGAGGCTCTTCAAGACAATAGCTGGATTGAGGCAATGCAGAAAGAATTGCTACAATTCAATAAACAAGAAATATGGCAACTGGTGGATCTTCCCGAAGGTCAATACCCTATCGGCACCAGATGGCTATACAGAAACAAGACTGATAACAGAGGGATTGTCATCAGAAACAAAGCAAGGTTGGTAGCATAGGGCTATACACAAGAAAAGGAATAGATTATGACGAGGTGTTTGCTCCTGTTGCCAGATTAGAAGCCATACGACTATTTCTTGCGTACTCTGCTTCCATGAAATTCACAGTTTATCAAATGGATGTAAAGTGTGCATTTTTGTATGGTAAGATCTCTGAAGAAGTCTACGTGAGTCAACCACCAGGCTTTGAGGATCCTGATTTCCCTCACAGGGTATACAAGCTTGATAAAGCTTGTATGGCTTACATCAAGCCCCTCAGAAATGGTATGAGACTCTGTCATCCTTTCTTCTTGACCATGGTTATGAAAGAGGAAAGATTGATCAGACTTTGTTCAGAAAGAGAAAAAGGAATGAGATGTTGCTTGTCCAGATTTATGTGGATGATATCATCTTTGGCTCCACCAACAAACAACTCTGTAAAGACTTTGAAGATCTTATGCATTCAAAATTTCAGATGAGTGCTATGGGAGAACTCACATTCTTCCTAGGTCTTCAAGTACAACAAACATCTAGTGGAATCTTCATCAACCAGTCAAAATATGTGGAATCCATGTTGAAGAAGTTTCACTTTGCAGACTGTCAGTCCATCAGAACACCTATTGATACAAAAGTGAAGGTTGGTCCAGACACAGATGGCAAATCTGTGGATCAGACTCTTTATCGATCCATGATTGGTTCACTCATGTATTTAACAGCCAGTAGACCTGATGTTATGTTTGGTGTTTGTGTTTGTGATAGATATCAGGCAGATCCCTAGGAATCTCACGTGAATGCAGTCAAGAGGATATTTAGATATCTTAAGGGCAAACCTGCTCTTGGATTATGGTATCCTAAGGAAAGAGACTTTTATCTCTATGCATACACAGACAGTGATTACAGGGGATGCAATTTCAATAGAAAGTCCACATCTGGTGGTTGTCAATTTCTTGGTCCCAGACTGGTGTCATGGCAGTGCAAGAAACAGACCAATGTTTCTGTATGAACAGCTGAAGCTGAATACATTGCAGCATCAGCTTACTGTTCTCAAGTTCGCTGGATTCAAAACCAGATGCTTGATTATGGTTATAATTTCTTGCAAATACCAATCCATATTAACAACACTGCTACAGCCTTCATAACAAACAATCCTGTTCAGCACTCAAAAACAAAACATATTAAAATTAGATATCACTTTTTGAGAGACTGTGCTGAAAAAGGTTTAATCAAGCTAATTCAAGTTCACACAAACAATCAGCTAGCTGATTTGTTTACTAAGGCATTTGAACCAAGTCGGTTTGAATTCTTAGTCCAATCAATCGGCATGATTAACCTTGAGTAAAAAAAAAAGGAAGTCATCTTTGCTGTTTAAACCAAAAATTTACAAAAACATCAAAAATTCCCATTTATACAAAAAGAAATCAATTTTTGTTGAAGTTCTTGATTTGTACTTCTCTGGGAAATCATATAATTACAGTCTTTATATCATTCACTATGCTTAATTCAATATCTTGAAAAACTAACATGACTTACCTGATATATGGGTAGGCTCAACTTGGAACAGAAGATAAATGCTGTGATAAACTAAAGATCACATTCAACTGTGAATGCATCATCTCAGAGCATGTAAGTATCTAACCTATCCAAGTGTATGTATGTGTAGCAACCTAAACACACCAGGTCATGATACTTTATGAATCTCTCTCACACATCAGTTTCTCCTCTGTTTTGCTGAGCAAAGACCTGGAGAAACAAGCACATAATGCTGATGTTAAGATCCAAAAAGAGTCCCAATGAGGAACACATCCGATCAGGGTGACAAATAAAACAAAATATTACATTCCAAGTGATGGAACAAAAAGAATCCCAAAGTGGATCACCTTCCAAAGTGAAGAGCAAAAAGAATCCCAATGTGGATCATACGAAAATAAGGATCAGGTAAAAGAATCCTAATGTGGATCCCCCGTACCAAAATGAATGAGATTTCATAATTTAAATGACCAGATATTGAAAGTTGTGAGAAAGTTCTACCATACAGTACATGAGGATAGTTGATATTGCTATGCTTATGGGTGTGAGGTTTATGTTAAATGTTTAAACTAATCAAAACATGATAATAATCACATGCATTACAATATTGACCAAGAATGAGTTTAAGAGGACAAACATACCTTCAATCAATAAGTTCATGACAACTTGCACTTATGAAAGATAAGATTGATATGATCCCAAAATTTCAAACAACAGTACAAAATTTCTACATTTACAAATAAGCAAAACAATCAAAATTCTGAAATATTGTCCTTAAATTTTATAAATTTGTGTAAAGTTTTATCCCATGTGGATATAAACTTTAGGGGGAGTAGTAAAATTTTAAAAGGAAATATTTACAAAAACATGAAATTTGCAAATGTAAAATAGGCAACATTGTTTAAAATCAAAATGGATAGTGTCTGTATGGAAATTATACCATAAACTGCTTCAGAAGATGCATAAGGCCCAAAATCATCAAACTAGGAACCATGTATCACATCAAGGATACAAGTCAATCAAGCAAGAATTGACAATCTCAGAATCTGCTAAATCTTCATAAAGCACCAATGATGCATACTTATCTTCATAAAATCAGAAACAGCTATGCAAAACCAGTCAGAATCATCCACTGCAACTACATTAATTTTTGACAAGTTCAAAAATTAATGCGGGTAAGAGCATTGGTTAATGCGGGTGAAGGTAACCCTGTCATTTAGCCAATGCGGGTAACTGTTTTTGTACAAGTAAAACTAATGTGGACAACAAAGTGTTCTTCTGCATTTGCTACAGTAAATGCGGACAAGTCATTTGTTCTCCCGCATTTGCTACAGTAAATGCGGATAGGTAAATTAGTTCTTCCGCATTTGTTACAGTAAATGGACATTTAATTTGTTCAGCAGCTTTGTGAAAATTATGAGATGTACTATAAATACTCATTTAATGTGAGTCATTTATTACTTTTCAAATTTTGAGTGAACTTTTTATAGTGAAACAAATGCCTATTGCTACAATCCACACCATGAGTGAGATGAAGATTCATGTTCTAAGCAGAGACAAAATAAAGGAAGCAAAAGACTATTCAAACATGATAAAGGCAATCCTCAATCCTTCCCTTGCAGAACCTGAGGTACATGATGAAGCTAATACAACAATCTCTCCAACAACAGTCCAACAGAAGACATCACATCAAGACCCACCAGAATCATCACAACCACCACAACCATCAGACTCTTAAGGAACCCAAGAAGTATAATCCTTAGGGGGAGTATTGTTAGACCCTGAAAGGATCATACTTGCCAACTTAAGAGGTGGTTGGAGGTTGTTCTGGTTGGAAAACATCAAAACAGAAGACTTATTTACATAAGAACAAAAGACAAGAAAAAGCTAAGTGTGAAGTACCGCATTTGTTAATGCGGATGACTTGTGAACAAATGCTGACAAGTGTTTGTTCACCCGCATTAACAAATGCGGATGAAGACAGAAGAAATGCTGATGACTTGTTCACCCGCATTAGTCCATGTGGATGAACAAAAGGAAATGCTGAACAAGACTTGTTCACTCGCATTAGTCCATGCGGATGAACAAAAGGAAATGCTGAACAATGCGGATGAACTAATGCGGATGAACTAAGTTAATGCTGATTACATGACCACGAATGCTGATGAAGACATGTTATCTGCATGAACTAATGAGGATGAACAACTTACAAATGTTTATATTTATTTTGTACTTAGACTAGATTCTCATGTATAAGTCATGGGTAGTTTAGTCTTTGTACAGGCAATGTGTATGCATATAAATAGGGTTTCATACCCTAACTTTGTAAGGTTTTTTGACTTCAATAGTGATAACATCAATATTATACATCTTTGACTTCTGTGTTCATGTGCTTTATTTACTCAAACATTTTTTCAGTTTCAACTCTTCTGTAATATAGTAATTCCACGACTATATTACTGACTTAGTCTGCATATTCGATCCTAGGTTGAGTCACATCAATCGAGAACATCATTCTCAAACCCAGTCATGGTTACATTACTGGAAGGGGTAGGGTCATAAATGGTAAGCTCAGCATTAAAAAGGTAAACTTTATCAAGGAGCTTGGGTACAATCTTCTGAGTGTATCCTAATTTTATGATTAAAGACATAACATGCTCTTTACAGAGAGAGTACGTTGTTCATAAGCCCGAGGTAGTCATTCCTCAAGAGCATATCCTGGTCAGAGCTCCCAAGAAATGGAACATGTACAAGATAGATTTGCAGGAAACATCCCTTTCAAGAGAAGTTTCTTGCTTTCTATCTAAAGCCAATAGTGATGAGTTTTTCCTCTGGCATAAAAAATGTGTCATGTAAACTTTAAGAGCATGAATAAACTAATTAAGAATGATTTGGTACCTGGAATGCCAATGAAAGAGTTTACAAGTGATGATCATTGTGTTGCATGCCTGAAAGGGAAGCAACACAAAGTGTCTCACAAGCCAAAGGAAAGGAACTCTATCACTACTCCCCTACACTTATTACACATGGATCTCTTTGGCCCCACCAGTGTAATGAGTCTAGGAAGGACCTCATACTATTTAGTGATCACAGATGATTTCATAAGATTCATTTGGGTCTTTTTCTATAGAACTAAGGATGAGACTCCTGAGATCTTGAAGAATTTTATTCTGAAGATTGAGAATCAATCTGATCACAAGGTCAAGACCATAAGATGTGATCAAGAAAATAGAATTTAAGAACCAAATCCTTGATGCATTTTGTGATGAAAAGGGTATTACAAGACAATATAGTGCTCCCAGGACTCCTCAGCAAAACGGTGTTGTTGAGAGGAGAAACAGGACACTTATTGAGGCTGCATGAACCATGTTGTCTGACTCTAAACTGCCATCACCTTCTGGGCAGAGGCTTTATCAACCTGCTATGTGCGGAACAGAGTTTTAGTAGTTAAGACTCATGGTAAAACTCCTTATGAGCTATGGCATAAAAGGAGACCATTCATTGGTTTCCTCAGGTCATTTGGATGTCCATGCACCATCTTGAATACCAAAGATCCAAGTTTGCTGAGAAATCAGATGATGGACATTTTATTGGATACTCTTCTTAAGCTAAGGCTTATAGAGTATACAATCTCAGAACTAGAGTAGTTGAGGAGTCAGCTAATGTGACTTTCAATGAGCACACTCCTAGTGTAAAAGGTTCTGGTCCGGATTGGCTATTTGATCTTGATTTAGTTACCAACTGTTTAAACAAGTTTTGTGAGGATGTTTAAAGATCTAAAGGTAACATATCAACAGAAGATCCTGACCTAAGATTTGAGCTGAGAAGACCAAGAAAGAATACTACTTTAGCTCCAGTGGTAACTAACCCTGCAAATGAAGATCCTATCAGCACAAACATGACAAATTCAACTGATACATCTGAGATGGCTTCAAATTCCAGCTCAGAGGTTCAAAACTCAGGTGAAGGAGCTTCAAATGTAAAAGGAAATGGAGGTGGTGATAGTGATCAAGAATTTCTTGATGCTGATAACCACTTCATAGAAGACAACATAAATAATGTCACACACTCATTGGATCAAGTCTCACTTGATAAGTGTGCTGATGTGGTGGGTGATACTCCATTGCTAGATATAAATTTCTCTAATTTGGATCTCTCCAATCAACTTGCTGTGATCCCTCAACTAAGGATCCACAAGTCACACCCCTCCACAAACATCATTGGAAATGTTGATACAGGGGTGAGAACAAGAGGACAAACCCCATGACAAAAATGTTTTTCTACACTCTTGTTTCTTGTCCCAAGTAGAGCAAAAGAAAGTTGATGAGGCTTTGAAAGATGGAAGCTGGGTTGAAGCAGTGCAAGAGGAGCTGCTTCAATTCAAAAGATAGAAGGTTTGGAACCTATGTCCTCTTCCTCATGGGAAGACTACCATAGGAACCAAGTGGCTTTTTAGGAACAAGAAAGATGATAGAGGACTAGTCATCAAGAACAAGACAAGACTAGTTGTTCAAGGGTACACATAAGAAGAGGAATTGATTACACAATGTTTTTGCTCATATGACAAGACTTGAAGCTGTAAGAATATTCCTGGCTTTTATTGTATCCAAGGATTTCAAGGTCTACCAACTTGATGTCAAGTGTGCTTTTCTGTATGGGGTGATTGATGAAGAGGTGTATGTCAAACAACCACCTGGCTTTGCAGACCCAGATCATCCTGATTATGTCTGCAAGCTTGATAAAGCTCTTTATGGGCTGCACCAAGCTCCAAGAAAGCGGTATGAGACAGTATCTCGGTATCTCTATCAACATGGTAACAAGAGGGGTACTATAGATGGAACTCTCTTCATCAAAGGAACAAGGAATGACTTAATGCAGGTTCAAGTATATGTGGATGACATAATCTTTGTGTCAACTAATCCAAAGCTCTGTAAAGACTAAGAGGCTGATGAAGAATAGATTTAAAATGAGTGCCATGGGGGAACTTAATTTCTTTCTGGGAATTCAAGTGAAGCAAGTTGACAATGGCATTTTCATAAGTCAGTCAAAGTATGTACAAAACATACTTACAAGATTCAACATGACTGATTGTAAGGTTGCTAAGACACCCATAGCCAGAAACCACTCCCTTGGACCTGATCTTGAGGGGGAGTGTGTGGATGAGCATCTTTACAGGGCTATGATTGGGTCTCTTATGTACTTCATAGCCAGCAGGCCTGATATCATGTTTGCCACATGCATTCATGCAAGATATCAAGCAAACCCTAAGATGTCACACCTGGTTGCTGTCAAGAGGATTCTTAGATACCTCAAAGGTGCTCCCAAGCTTGGCCTTTGGTATCTAAAGAATTCTAACTTCAATTTGTATGCTTATACAGATAGTGACTATGGTGGCTGCAACATGATTGAAAAGTCTACATTAGGGGGGTGTCAATTGCTTGGTGGAAGGATTGTCTTATGGCAATGCAAGAAACAATCATGTGTCTCTGCATCAACTGCTGAAGCTGAATACATTGCTGCTGCAAGCTACTATGCTCAAGTGCTTTGGATTTAGAATCAGATGCTGGACTATGGATTCAACTTCAAAGAGACTCCCATCCACATAGACAACAACAGTGTTATCTCTATTACAGAGAATCCTGTGCAGCACTCCAGGACCAAACACATCAACATCAGGTATCATTTGATTAGAGATAACTTTGAGACGGGATTAATCAAACTAGTCAAAGTTAACACAAATGAACAATATGTTGATCTGTTCACTAAAGCCTTTGATGGACAGAGATTCAAATATCTTGTATCAGCTGTTGGGATGATTAACTGTGAGTAGATTTTCTTAAAACTTAAATCAACTTTATTTCTAAAACCTGTGTATCCTAAGTTGACTATTTTATCACCTTCATAAGCCTAGCTTATTTTGGAAAAATTTTCAAGTTGCCTTAGAAATTATGAGAATATCTTCCAGAACATATTTTCTTTCGGAAGATTCCAAGTTGCCTTCGGAAGAAATTTATATCTTTAAATCACATAACTACTTATACGAAATTACCTTCGGAAGAAATTATGAGAATATCTTCCAAAGCTTAAATATGCTTCTAAGTACTTGCATGTATTTGAAGGACAAATATCTTCCGAAAGCAATTAAGTCTCGGAAGATTTATTCTCTTTAGAATAAAACTCCCAAGTCTTAATATCTTTCGAAACCAAATATGTGTCGGAAGAAAAATCTCTAAGTATTTTTCTTCCGAAGCCAAATTTTCACAACTCTTAAGAATATCTTCCGAAGCCAAATTTGCTTCGGAAGCTTTTTCTCAAAACTTTGGAAGCAAAATTATCTTCGGAAGATTTTCAACTTCCAAGAAAACTACCTTTTTGGGCACTTTTTCAGAGGTGGGACCGACATCCGGATTTCAAAGTTTATTGTTCTTATCTTCCTTCATCAGAAAGCTACATCAAATGGCCAACCTTGATCGTAGAAACCAACCTGATTTTTCCATGCATCTTCACATGCAACATAATCAGGTTGCTTTGTAAGACTCTGAGAAAGATCCAGGTTTCTTAGAGGTTTGTTGTTACCTTTCTTTGTCCACCTACTTCACCTCCCTCACCATTGATCCTCCTCTCTATGAGGATCACTTGTTGGAGTTCTGTGGACCTACGAAGAGGTCACCATGGACTGGGAGAAGGCACTGTCTGCCATAGTGCAAGGGAGGACAATCTTCATCACTCCAGCCACCATAAACACACATCTTCAGCTGGATGATGTTGAAGGTGACTTGTCCTTTCCCAAAGCTGCTGTCAACCACTCCTTTACGCAGATGGGCTATGAGGGTGACTTCTCAGCCAAAACCTTCAGAAATGGGAAGGTCTCATCTCAATTGAAGTACCTCCTCATGTTGTCATACACAGCTTGTCCAACAAGCATGGAGGATAGGACCAGATTCTAGAAGACCTCTCTTTCATAGTCCATGGAATGGTTCTCGGGGTCAAGTTTAGGTATTCTCAATTTGTATATACCAATTTACTTGCTAACTTGGACTCCCTAGAGTATTATATGTTCCCTAGATATGTCCAGCACATTCTCAACTATGAACTGGGCACACAGTTGAGGGGAACAGGTAATATTCTAAATTGGGACAGATGAAGCTCGGTATCTTTAAAATGATGAGGAAGCCAACTGTTGGCTTCTCTGCGGTAGAAATATCCCTAGTCCTAAAAATGTTTGAGCTTATTGCTCAAGGTGGCAACCTAGCAGCACCAGCTAGTGCTGAACCCACACCTTCCACCTCCCAACCACAAATACAACCCATAATAACCATCACCTACCAGAGAAAAACAAAACGAACCCCAGCACCTGCTATTCAGCTTGTGCAGGCCCCCATATCACCAACCATGCAAGAGGAAGTGGACACTCGAGCCCCCACTTCCCCTAAGAAGCAAACCACTCCCATCTCTTACACGATCAGTGCTGAGGTTCTTCATGCTCAGCCTGATGAGCTCACACCCCAACCAGCCTTAAGCCTTCACTTAGAGTCTCAACACTCTAGTGAACAACCTTCCAGAGACAGTTACCATCCCCAGCCGCTGGATCTCAACCAACCAATTCCCAGCCTTGACTTCTATGATGATGAAGACATGGGCTTCAGTGAGTACCATGAGTCTCTCTTCTCCACCCCTACTCAAGGAGAGATGAGTACCCCTGTCTCACCCATGTCTAGCCCACATCATCCACCCCCAACTGAGGTGGATCTTCCTGAACCTGTTCAGCAGATCCATATGAAAAAGGCTCTCACTTTAGAAAGTGATTACATCAGTCAGACCTAGACCATGGCAACCCAGCCTCTTGACACTTCTCTTGAAGTTGTCATGATGCAGGGGAAATCTAGCCGCCAAGAACACTATGCTGGTGATGAGTAAGAAGACATTAGTCCTATTCTCTAATCCCCCCATGATTCTTTGATGAAGATGAGGGGAGTCTGAAACTAAAGGTGCACACATTGACTAAAACTTGCACCTATTTAGTCTCCAAGATTAGTCACCTGGAATCTCAGGCGACTATCTTACAAAAGAGGGTCAATGACCAGCAACTTGATATCACCAATCTTAAGGGCAAGCTAGCTGAGAGACCATAAAGAACAACTCAACCAGGTCCATAAGAACCTGTGAATGTGATAGACTCAACCCCCGCTCACTTATGCAAGAAAGTGATGCTACCAAAAAGGGGGAGAAAGTCTGAACAGTCACAGAACCTGGGAGTTCTTCTCAAAGTATGGACTTAGAGAATTTACCACCCTCACTTACAATAGTCCATACTCAGTAACCTCCTCAAGTCTACATTGATGTGGGCTCACTCATATACAGCCTATTTGAGGAGGGTATACCCAGATCCATGTCAACCCCATCTCTTCACTCTGAGAACCCAATCTTGGAATAGAGGTATGACATAGAAAGACGAGCTCTTCTCATCTCTAGAGCTTAGGGTCAACAAGAGATCTTCAATTTTACAAACCTAAGTTCCTATGAGTGCATCCATCTGGTTGATCTCCTACTTGTCAACCCAAGCCAAAACAGACAAGCTGAGAGATTAGCAGATTGGATTCAAGGAAGGGTGCTTAAAGAGTTCAAGATGAGATCAAAATTATATAGACAGAGGCTAGCAGGTGAGATTTTTGGTCAACTGGATATTAAGTGGATCTTGAGATTAGCTTCGAAGGGAAAGCTTTGACTGATGTCCCAGAAGTTGAGCCTGTGAACCTTGAGACAGGATCTCCTTCAGCACCCAGTACCCTCAGTGAGGCACCAACTGGCGAAGGTGCTTCACATCCTCTCTCTGGCCAGAGCTTGACTGCTGAACCAAGCAATGAAGGCCAAAGCTCTCTCCACCCTGAGTCACCAAGGCCTATGCATGACAAAAAGAAGAGGAAAATGACCTCTGAGGAGTTAGAGGAGGAGAAGAGACAGAGGAAGAGGAAGTTAAGGGGAGAGAGTTCAGGAGGGTCCTCAGGCTTCATGCAAGCTGCTATCCGGGCTGCCCCCAGGCCAAACACTCAAGATGATGAGTTGACGGCAGCCAGGCTAAACTACCTGGGGACCAGGAACTATAACGTTGATGAACTCATATCTCTCCCCTTAGAAGAGTTGAGTGAGTTGGCTGACACTGAATTATCAAAGGAGATGAGGGAGGGAAAGGATGTAGCATTGCTCCTCAAGATCAAGGAAGAAAGGAGACTGAAAAGGCTCTACAAACATGCTCCTGTCCTTTCCTCAGTTCAAGAAAGTCCTGAGACAGAGACTGTGGCAACTTCACAACCTCAGGTAGATAGGGAAGCTGAAAGAATGAATATGATCAACTACCTGAGTGCCATAGGACTCTATCAACTAGCTGCACTTCTTCCCTTATCCTTGAGTACATTGAGTTTGAATATCTAAAGCAGCTGGAGGAATAAGCTATAAAAGAAAGAAAAGCTGCAAAAAGAAAGTTAAGGGAAGAAGCTGCAAGGTCAAGGGCCATCATCCACAAAAGCCAAAAGAAGTCTAAAGATAGACAAAGGATGATGAGCTTCTTGAAGTTGTACGGATTCTCTGGAAGAAGGCTTGGTCCTATGTCTCTATCCACCATGCATGAGCATATAAGAGTGATCAAGCAGAAGATCAAAAAAAGAGAGCTTAAAGACTTGCATTCTCCACCAAGTCCAGCTCAACCTAAAGTTGAGGTAAAGGTTGAACCCCCTGAGACAACACAACCTAATCCTAGAGCTGCATCTCAGCCAACTTCATCTTTGATCCGCAGCAGGGTTCTCTTCTATCTTTATCTGAACCTGTGAGAGAAAAGATCCCAATGAGAGGGACACAACAGAACAATCTGGTGCTGAAGACCAGTCCTCTCAGTTGAAAACTTCAAAGAAGAGGAAAAGGATGGCAAGGAAAAGTGTTTCAAAGAAGAAGAAGACCAAGGCATCCACCTCCACACCTCAGGATGAGTCAGAGCATCCTGAGGAAGTGCATGAAGAGGCTGCTCAACTAACTCCTATGCAAGTAGAGCCTCTTGCCATTGGAAGACCCATCTTGTCCTAGAGTTTTGCTACTAATCCGGACAGATGGTATGTCATCAGAGATCAAGGAGGTCAAGATGTCTACTTCTGGCAAGACATGCTTGATCTTCCTCTACATGATCTCTATAATATGAGAAGATACTATGAGAGTCTGAGAAGATACTATGAGAGTCTGAGGGATCCTAATCAATGAGGTTAAGATGTTTACTTTGGACAGATGGTATGTCATCAGAGAGGCTTGGTGTTGATCCTGATAAGGACTATCAACATCTAAAGAATTTTTCTGTTTTGGTAGCATCAGCCTAGGGGGAGTTTGTAATATCAGAAGATTATAAGACTGATGCAACCAAAGAAGCCAAACCAACCAAGGGTCTTCCTGCATGCATGCACTGGACGTACAAGGTAGAAGTGCTTCGGAAGTTTTACACTCTACATTAGAAAATACTCTAAGTGTAAAATCTTCCAAAGCCAAAGTCCAAATCTTCCGAAGCCAAAGATGAAGTCTTCCGAAGCTTCAGAGACAAAGTCTTCCGAAGCCATTTTGCTGTGAAGACTGATTTCTTCAGAAGACAAAGAAGACATGGTTTCTTTGATCTACTTTACAGAAAGCTGACACACTTTCTGCTACAACTCTGAAGACTCACCAACTTGTATGAGTTGGTTAAAAGTCCATGCTTTTGTAAACAATAGAATAAGGTCTTTGTCTGTAACTTCCTACTTTTGTACCTGTAAACCTTTTTATATTAGAAAGGGATATGAGCTATGGCATGTCATAGTCACTAGTCAAAATGCAATCTGTCTTTTGACTCTACATTGATCTTGTTATCTAGATTAGTGTTTCCAACTGTCTTTCTAAGTATTTACGATTGTAGGATGTAGTATAAAGTGTCTCAGGTCCTTGTAATTCTAATATGCTTTGTAAACACTTGTAATAGAACTTGAGAGCAATATACAGCATCCTTGAAAACCATACTTGTTTTTTCTTGTTCTTAGTTCTGTCTCACTAATTACTTGTGTTCTTAGTATCATCATACTCAAACCTAGTTTCTTATTTGAACTGTTAAGTGTTCTAAACCTCTCCTCATTCTGAGACTGATTGTATTGACCACCCTTCAAACGGTCCTACAATAAGATGTGAATTAACATCTCTTAATGAAGGCAAACCAATCTATATGTCAATACACTAATTAAATAAATTCTAACTATTGATAACAAATACTCTTCCCTAAAATTAATCTCCAGAAGAGAATCTTACATGTCCCATACAAAAATATTTGGTTATGCGGGCTGCATAATAATACCGCCACCACAATACATCAAAATGATATTACAAACAAAGCTTAATATTTATAATGATATTAAAGTTACAAGATTGATAGGAGAAAAACATCTATAGCAACTTAGCATGTTAACTATCAGTGAAATGTAATAGTATACCCAGTCTTAAGGGGAGATAAGAATATTAAAAGCCTGGCAATACAAGAAATAATATGAAATGCGTCATGTATATTATATTTGGATCCCAGAAGAGATCGATATAAATATGAAGTCTAATATGTCATACATATGTATAAGTAACAAATAAGTTACTAGATACATTCATAAACACAAATAGAGTGACAATGTCATATATACCAATATCAAAATCACCTGCTCGAATTGAAATAATCATACAATTAAAATGTGGAAAATAAGCCGGTTCTAATGATAAATATCCATGAAAATGAAAGAGCATAATAGTACACTAGTTTAACTGTGTAAGAGGTTATATACAAAACCCTAGAAGTGGTAATGTCCTAGAAGGACTAATACATATTTTTAGAATAAAATAAGAATACTCTCTAAGAGTAAACGTCCCAGAAGAGACTAATATAATCTCAGAAGAGATTAACAAAACCCTAGAAAAGGATAAAGGAGTTCCAAAAAAGACTCGGGTATCAAATAAATATGAGATTTCAGAACATTTTGTACAAAACATTCCACTATGGAACCGAAGTAAAATACATACTTTTGCATATGCTATAGCAACAGATGTAATCGATGTGAAAGATTATGTATGTATAACTCTGTAATAGTATATACAAAGAGATGATTTGTTAAAATGGCAAGATGCCTTAAGGCTTAAATTTGATTAGTTTGACAAGCATAACATTTTAGAACCAGAAGTCCGAACATCTATAGACATCAAACCAATATGTTATAATGGGTGTCTTTAAGATAAAAAGAGACGTAAAAATAGATTGAATGATATAACACACGAATTGTAATACAACGGTTTTCCCCAATCCCTGGAGTTAATTACAAATGTTGTCCCTTGAATTGGATACGATAGCGCTATCATGATCATCGGCCTTACAATCAAATAAGGACTTCAGATTAAACCTTTAGATATCATCACCGCACACTTAAATAGGACATTGGAAATTAGCATCTACATGAAAATGTTTTTAAGGATTAAGATTACCTAAAACATTAAAGTTATTACCTCTGAGATATAAATGCTTATTATATATATTGTATTAAACAAGCAAGATGGTCGTATGTGGTATAATAGACCCAATAATTAATTTAAGATACAAGTTACATAGAATTCTAACTAATTTTCTTTGCACAACTTAATTATCTCTCGATCTATAGTTCGAGTATATGTGTTATGAATTAGTCTATCAATATACGCTTAGTATATGGTAGCACATTTATATAATTAGTGTTAATATGCTAAGCATACCTACGGTTGTCTGGTCACTATACATACACAAGGATCCTTACCGTCTCTATGTAGAGGGTGAAGAAGTACTTGGTCCAGAAGTACCATGCCTAATCATGATCAGTGCACTTGTGTATCTCGTTATTATCTCAAGACTTGGTATTGCATTTATTAGCACATGTGCTAGGAAATATATTTATAATCCAACACGTTCTGCTATTTTTTCCTTCATTAAGTTTATCTCCCTTTAGGTTTCTTAAGAAGGTTTTAACAAGGCAACCAAACTGATCTAGTCGAATAAGTTTTTATATAAGCCCCAAAGCGCTGATTTAACATCATCCTAAGTATGTTATTTATTATATATGATGCGTGTTCTACTCTTTTCCTTAGTTATGGTTTTGTCCCACTGAATTTTCCTAGCAAGGTGTATAACGAGGCAACTTCACAAGCGTATCAAAGAATAAGTTGACTTTTGCAGGACTCAAGATATGCAATTGTTTTACAATAAGAACATGGAGTCTTGACTAGTGGTCATGTTCATGCAATATGTTTATTGTACCCGCACGGAGTTTGATTATAGAGACACGACATATTCATGACGATCAAAGAAGTCCAACTATACTATTTGAAGACAAAGCAACAAGACTCACAAAAATTAAAGAGAACTACATTGAAGATCAAGCATATCGCTGTCATAGAAGATGAAGATAAAAGATTAAAATATGCATGTTAAATTGAGGGGGAGTATTATACATGCTATACTTTTTTCGTTAACAAAGTTTTGTCCCACTGGGTTTTATTAGTAAGGTTTTAGCGAGACAATATAACTGATCCTGTTGTATAAGTTAATATCGATCTTGAAGAACCAAACTAACATTATCCAGAAGTACAGTGTTGATAGAGTATAATATAAAATATCTAAGCGGAGGGTGTTATAAATGCAAACATTTATGGGCTTAGGGTCCCAGATTGTATTATCTATACATAATGGAAAATCGGTTTTCCTCTCATCTGTCTCTCTTGTTTATTTCCCATTTACAATACCTTTAAGGTACTTTTTCATTTTTGAAATTAAATGGAATTATTAATTTCTCTTTGCTTTCAGATATTTTAAAACTAGAGATTGATTAGTATCATTAACTATATATTGAACATAAACTTTCATGAAAAATAGAAAGACTATCTTTTTTTTTTATTTCTGAAAAACCTCTCTGACTCGCCCCTTGGCCCTTGCGTCCCTTGACTCACAAAGTCACGTGCTATTTCCAATCTCTATCTTCGAGCAATAGCTTTACTTCCCATATTGGGCATTAATATACCTCATTTTGTAATGTCGGTGGCCAATCCTATGCCAACGACCACCACAACGTTAAACTATCATCGGCAGACTCCACCGGTAGCAACACCCCCTTCTACCTACCGTTCTTTCTATTCCTAGCAGAGATTCATCTATATCACGATGGCCAGGTGGATTTATGGAGGCGGTGATGGTGCTTCTAGGGTCGGCGAGTGATGATAGTGCTTTAGATGATGATGTTCGGTTTTAAGAACGTTTCCATGCGAGAATCGAGTTTTCTGCCGGCTGTAGCTTTTGGCAACGGCTGCCGGAGGAGTGGCTGGGTGGTGGAGGTTTACGACTCTCGAGTTGTTTTACCTTTTAGAATTACAACCAATAACACGTGGGATGTTCTTCCAAACTCCACATGAAAGTCCCCAGTCACATTGAAAAACATATATCTGGAGTCCATCCTCTGCACTTTTTATATCCTTTTTAAATATTTTCATGTGCCTTAATTCATATACCAACATTCGTGCCTTTCTATATACTTTTTTACTTTGTTTTTCCCTTAGTTAAATAATCACGTAAACTAACTAAAATACAAAACTACGTGATCTTTGTTGGATAATTCGATGTGGCTAATTGATCCTCACGACTTAATACTTTAGGTTGATTGTACAAAAATTTTATATGTTTCTTTGTGTGCTTAAATACGTTAATTTTATCATAACAAGTCGTATTTATATGTGTCTTTTGTGTAATTAAATATGTCAATGTCTTTGTAACGACGCGCATAACAAAGCTAGCAACTGTACATGCCCCGGACCACGTAAATATCATCTTACTACTTAACCTTCACACCACATCTTAATTGGCCAGGTTTGATTTTCACAGGCAACATCCTTCTTTTTTTCTTTTAATTTTTTCCTTTTACTTTTATTATATTTTTTTGTTTAAATTACATTTTTAATTATCTCATAACGTGTGAAGGTAAAACAACTCAACCTATGCTTCCTAACAACTGCTTTTAGAATGAAACTTTTTCGTTATTCTCAATTCTTTTATCAAGCATTTCATTTTTCATACCGAATTTACTCGATTTCATATGACTCTTTAAATACCTAATCGCATCGATTTTGCCTTTGTAAGCAGGTTGTCGGCGAAGCTTGCGAACATGCTCTTTACCACGTTAAACACTTCGTCTGAACTCGCCGCAACGAGCGTGGTAAAAAATCTCGTTTGTATCAAGCATCAACATATATACAACGATCAATTGTGAATAAACAAACATTACTACTATATATAATTTTTAAATTTTAACTAAAGGAATATTAAATTGTTCATTTTAAAAATATTTTAATTAGAGTTTATTTTTTTTTTGTAAACAAAGTTTAATGAGTTTTAGTTTTATTTTAAAATTTTATTTTCGCTACATACTATAATCAGTTTTGTATTTGATACCTGTTTCATTTTCTCATAATATATTATATTTATTTAATGCTTATAATTACTTTTTTTCAAGGTTTCGATATAAGTTTTTCTTAAAACAGAATACGCTTATCTTTAGTTTTTTTGTCGAATTTTCGAATCGACTATTTATTTTTATTCCAAGCTATAGCGAGTGCAATTATCAATGTGATACCGTGACCAACCGAACCGATTATAAACGTAATACCAACTGGTGGTTGATTTGATATCACTTTTATGAGTTTTTAAGAGCTGAAATGATAGTGACCAAACTCACGTCACATAGTGTGGGGGTAAAACTCATACGCATAGTGCGATTTAAAGATAAAACTGTCACGCACAGTGAAAAAACTAGTTATTTTAATAATGCAAATCTATGTTTATATTAAATTAACTAACTAGTTATAAAATTTAATAAGATCAAAAGTTTTTAATTTAATAGAGGCATTCACAACCCGTTCCCTAAATTTATGTGAGTGTATTCTCTATATTATATGGTATAATATAAGTGGTTGTGAGTGAAGTATATGAGAATATGTTCAATCTGTATTTTTAGGAAAAACTGTTCAAAACCCTATGAAGTTTTTAATCTATATCTATACTACTATATAATACAACTCTCTGGACAATAATGTAATTTTAATTTTATTTAAGGCACTTAGAACAATGTTGTTGCTTTTGGTACAAGTGATTATGCATAAACAACTTGTTATTTACAACTTTATCCCTCCATATAGTAACATTGATATGTTTGGTATCCACATTAAATGAGAGTTTAACACCTATAAAAAGGATAAATGGACTTGAGGGAAACAAGTTCATGATTTGGGCATCTTTTGTTGTGCAAAGCATGAAAAGATCAATGCAGTTAATATTTTAAAGTGTTATTTTTATTATTTTTATTTTTTGATTTTTATGATTCATCTTTGTGTATATCGTTGGTTTTGAACTCGTTCTCTCTGAGTCCCTATTAACATGGTACTTCATCATGTTTAAGTTTGAAGCGTTTATTGAAATTTATAAATTTTTATGATATTCGATGAATAAAAATCTATTGATATTTTACTAGAATAATCAATTAGTGTTTATCCTCAACTTCAAATCCTAAAAAATACAGATTTACAAGAGTGACAATGTTTGTACGTCGACATTTAAGATCTTGGAGGACATCAATAATTTTCTTATACCCATTATGATTTAATTATAATATATTTTAAGGCAACTATCTATAGAGTTAGAAATGATGTTACCTTATCTTCTAGCGTGGGTGTACCTACTATTACTTTATAAAGCATTTGAGATGGACAATTTAGTAATTTTTTTTAAAGTTTAAGACGCTTAAGAAAAGAGTGATTGCATTTGGTACAAGTGTTGATGCATAAATAACTATTATTTAAATTTCGTCCCTTTGATGATTGATTATTTCTATCCCAATCGGTCAGCAATAAAGCCAAGCAGGATGAACTATTATAAAATGGGTCGATGATAACTAGGAGAACCTGCACTGATGTGCGCTTATTGTTGTGGTGTTGTGTACTTTTGGTGCATGACAAATAAAAAGTTGATGTTTCATAATTTGTCCACAGTTAAAGTTTTAAGATCTTGTTTCGTTTTGATTTTCCAGTTTCAACTCTGGTGCACATAGTCCGGTTTGATCCTTTTCACTGGATTTAAGAATAACCACCCAGTTCAATAAAGTCGCTCGAATACATGATAACCGATTGGTGGCACTAGAGGTTTATTGGTTGTACAAGTCAAACCGGTCAATCCGTTTCGGTTTTCTAAACATTGAATGTAATCAAATGGAGTAAACGTTATCCCATAGTGTAGCAGGAAAGCATTTGAGATGGGAAATTTGATAATTCATCTGAATTTTAAAAGACATAAGATAAATTTGTTGAATTTTATTCAAGTGTTGATACATAAATCTAAACTATATTTACAATTTTTTTCCTAATAAAAACTATAAAAAATATTCATATTCAACATTGATTGTATAGAAAATTAAAGCATTATCCAACTCCTATATAAGAGTCATTTGCTTTGAGTTAAAAGAGGAGCTGTGTATTCCGCGCGTACCTTCTTATATGTCATTAAACATTAAACCAAATTGGTAAAAATCTTTTTGGTTTTTCAATCGACGTACTTGCAGTTGCCGGTTAAACTGTCAGTCCTGTATGGTTTGGTTTAAATCACAAGTTAGCATTATAAGGAAGGGTTAGCCAAAGATGCAAAGTTTTACAAACTTTATATCCCAACGCATCATGCTATCTCACAGATTATACTCAAAAGTTTAAGACACGTAAGAACTATGTGGTTGCTTTTCGTACTAGTTCCACATTTACAACTTTGTCGCTTAACCAAAACTATAGTCAATGTAAAGTAGTATCCAACTCTTATATAAGAAGTTTTTTTCAAAGTTAAAGAGAAGGAGTTGTGTTTTCATGTACATGCCTTTTTGTGTGTCATTAAATATAAAACCAACTTGGTAAAAATGTCTTTTGGTTTTTGAAATGGTGTATTGATGGTTCTCAGTAAAACTCAGTTGAACAAGCCGGTTTAAATCATTGATAGCATAATAAGGAAAAGTTAGCTTAAGATAAAATGTCCTAAAAAATTTATACCCCCGCTGCACAGCGCGTTTTCACCCACTAGTATATTTTAAGTGATTGTGAGTGAGTAGAAAGAAAAAAATGTTAAAGATATAAAAATTTATTTAATTAAAAAGAAAAAAAAGTAGTGATTTTTAGTTTAATTATAGATAAGGATGGGAAATAGGTTATGAATGCTCTAAGTTGACTCAAATCTAATTATAAATGACGTGTTATAACTACCAACTTGATCGACCGCAAATCTATATTTATATTAGATAAGCAAATAGTTATTAAATTTAATAAGATCAAAGTTTTTAATTTAGTAAGTTAACTTAAATCTAATAATAAATGACTTGTTTTAACTACCAACTTGATCGACCATTTTGATGCCTTTATCTAGTATATTGTGAAATTTGGATCAGACAATATAGTTTTCCTTTATTCTCCTTATTTCTATTGGGATAAAAGGGATGAAACACACGCTACAAATTATACTCTTTACACAAGATTGAGCTAACTAATTCGTAGATTTGCAAGAAAATATGGATTTAAAGTGTAGATAATTTGTTTATGTACATAGGAGTTCATTAGTGTCAAATGCAATGCATAGGTATTATCGAGTGCAGGTTAGAAGGATGTTGTAAGGATTACTGCCATGACAACCCATAACTAACTTACTTATGCTAAGTATAAATATACTGTTTGTCACACTAACTTAGGATGTGATATAAGTAATATGCACTACTAGAAATACTAATGACACGCAAGCGTGTCATAAAAATGTATAGATGAACGCAAAGCGTATCATTAAGCCCTATCATAAATGAGATGACATGCATTTGGTTGTCATCTGTTTATGACACATATTCTTGACATACATTTATGACACACAATGCTGTCAAGGATTTTTCTATCATAAATAAAAATGACATGCATTTGTGTGTTGTAAATGCATGTCATTGTTTTGAAATTTTCACGAACGATGATTTGAAAACTACAATTACCTATTCGAGTGTCTGTCATAGCTGTTTTATAACTAATACACAAATAAACTACATATATTGCAACAACATTGTTCCATACATATTTTATAACAAATAAGTAACATTTCCTAGTTTAAAACATTCAATTCTAAATTTAACACAAAATGTCAACGAAAAATAAAGTTTGCAACAAAGATGACCATTCTTCATGGATTTCATCATATCAGTATCACGTACTCATCTTTCTTCTCCCCCGACCTGAAAATTAGAAAAAAAAATCATATAAAATTGGAGATTCAAATGTCATTAACATATGCATCAATTGAGATCAAAACAATCTGAGATTCAAAATGCGAATAAAGGTACCAATTTATGCAATCAAGAACTAATGTTAAGTATAAGATCAAAGGGGTCGACCCATTTTCACACGTTTGGCCATTCTTACCCTTACGATTATAGCCTAACCCAAATCAACTCCTTAGTTCATATTAAATGCCGAACCAACCCAAACTTACACACTGGGTCAAAGTTACCATTGTTATTCATTCACCCCAATAGTTTTGAGATACATATTTTGTGAAGCCAAGAAAAAGATCAACTTAAAAACACTATAAAAATGAATTAGTAATACAAATATCTAAATTGTCATAAAAGAAATCTCAAAATCATGCTATACTTGCATTGTCATTGAGTAGTACTTCAACTCCTTTGTCAGCTATCTCTTTCATGAACCTCAAAATACCCATATTCCATATCAGTACTTCCCGGCTGACCGGACACTACATGGTTGCATAATAAATATCATTGTAACTTTGATCTAGATAAGAAGTTAAAGCTGCTATTTAATAATGAATTAAATGCTCACCCTAACATTAACCCAGTTGAGTTTAACCCTCTTGTTAAATCCCATTTGTGCATTGTACAAGTGCATTGCCCTACAAAAATTTAAAAAATATATCATAAACCAATTTATGTAACGTACAAGAGCATTGCCCTACCACTAATTTGTATTAATTATGCATCAATAGCTTGCCTCAACTGTGAATAATTATGCTAGGCTTAAGAGAATCAAGATAATAGCAGGTAGTTCTTTTCATGTAATACAACCAACACCCATGTCTTCAACATAAACATAAACCAAATTAAGTCAAACTTCATAATTAGTTAGGGGCTAATAAAACATGAATGTTAAATAAGATGGTTTTAATAATCAAACCCGTACTATAAGGAATCAAGATGATGTCATTGTCCTTTTACACAACCAATCTACAATGCGTCTACTTGAATCATCAATATTTTTTAATTTCGTTTTAATTCACTTGGAGACGTTGCAGTCGGGCTAACAAAACAAATTTCAATATCTCATTTTGACCTATTCTTGATTTGCTCAAACAAATACCTATTTACATACAAACACTAAATTAATTATATAAATTGTGTTTTATAATAGTTAGTAAATCAAAATTATGCACTTACATAATTAAGAAGTAATGACAGCATCAGTCAGCTTTCCAATGTAAAAACTGCTTCAAAATCATGCCAAGTTAAGTAAGTGTAACTCTCATACCCGAATAGATCATCCTCACACTACACTTTTATAGAATCCACCTTGAAACCTGTCTATCACCATCATTGCTGTCATTTTCAAAACACATACATTAAACAGAATGGTAAACACAAGATAATCAAGATCCTATATCTTCT
>JACCIY010001494.1:0-54246 GCA_025506505.1 Flaveria sonorensis | reverse complement strand
CCGCCATTCAAGTACAAGCAACCCAGTCGTCTAGTAACTTCAGTAATCTTTAAACAAGTCTTGCCAAGCCTCCTTCCCAAAGAACAAGCTAAGACTCCATCACATCTCCTAGTTGCAGCAACCCTCATCATCAAGTCCAGAAGGGCCATTTGAAGCTCTCCCCGAGCTCCAACTCGTCGTGGCAAATTCCACCACGACCCATCCTCTGTCTCCACTGGTTTACACGATCCACCAGATTCAAGATACACCGAGAACCACTAACACTCTCCAAATTCAGCAAACAATCACAGGAGAGAATTTTCCAGTCTTAGTCTTCAAAACCCAACGATATCTTCTTGACTGTACCCGAAACATGCCCCATCGCTCCCACTGTCACAAATCCTCTGACTGGTTTAGACTTCTGACCCCATTCAGCTACAATCTCTACTCCCTACTTCATGTTTGCAAAATGAACTCTCTTAGCAGCAGATTTAGCGAACAGATTGCTTAACCGGGTTGATCAATGCCTCAGCAGGTACCTCCACCATGTACAATGACCCATGCTTATCACCACGAGCAATCACCCGGTTTTCACTGCTTACCTCCATTTACCATCACCAAACTGACTTCCAATCCTTGTTCATCCAGTTTACTAACAGAAATTAATTTCTTCTTCAAACCCGGAATCACCGTGACATTCTTCAGGTTCCATGTAGTTCCCAATGGAGTCACCAAATCAATATCACCCATGCCCATTACATCAAGCATTCTGCCATCAGCGAGACGTACCTCCCAAAATCGCCTGTTTTCAGATTCACCATCATTTCACCGCTGTGTACGGCGTGAAACGAAGAACCAGAATCCATGATCCCAGAATCCACACTGTTTTCAGCCTCAAGGATTAACACGCACCATCATTGACATCCTCAGCAGCAGTGTTTAGACCTTTCTTTAGACATTGACTCTGTAACATGTCCATACCTCGTTGCAGTTCCAGCACCTCACATTTTCCGAGTCCGAGTTGAACTCTTTCCCCCCGACTCCCACTGCCTCGGCTATTTTCCCTTCCTCTGCCAACATGTAACATCTCAGAAGAGATCCAACATTTGCACTTTTCAGACGTGTGTCTTCACCTATCCACAATGTCTCGGATCTTTCAATGTCATTTCGTTAGCCCCCATAGACTTTGTAACAGCAGTTACAGTCCCGGACCAACTGTCAGGCAGTTGAAGATAGCAACACCAGAGCTCGAGTCTCATTATCGAATTTATTCCACTGATTCTAATCTGGTAAGAATAGACATCAATCATTAATGTGAGAGGTGACTGAGCTTCCCTCTTTCATTCTCGTCATGACAGTTCCCTCATCAAGAACAACCTTGTAGCAGCAGACGGCTTTTCATACGTATTTGACAGAGCCAACATCATACCACTTGCAGTGGTTTCTTTCATGATGTTAAAAGCAACGCTCTTCGTCAAAGATACATAATAATAGCTCTAGCTTTCCTTGTCCTTGGAATTCCAAACTGCTTCTTCAGCTTTCTCCATACTCTCCGGTTTCTTTTCCGTACCATATCCAAATCCTTTTGACACAGTAATGCTTCTATTTGCATTTTCCACCAACCAAAATCATGCCATTGAACTTTTCGATCACAGTCTTCCCGTCTTCACCCATAATAGCAAAACGAGATAAAAAAAAACCAAAAGAAACAGGCCGCTGAACAGTTGATAACCAGTCAACAAAAGGATAACAAACCAGATCCGGTACTTCTAACCAAACCCTAGGCGGCGGCGCTGAAACCCTGATGACGGCGGCGACGGCAGAAACCCTAGGCGGTGCGACGGCGACCGCAGAAACCCTAGGCGGCAACGGCGGCGACGGCAGAAACCTAGGTACTGCGACGGCGACGGGCAGAAACCTAGGCGGCGGCGGCAACCCTAGGCGGCGGCAGAACCCCTAGGTACACGGCGGCGTGTTTCGTACGAAATCTTCAAGAGCCTGATGCTCTGATACCAGTTGTTAGGTATCTTTACGCAGCGGAAATAAACACAAAACATCGTACGCACACGAAGCAATAAGAACACGAGAATTTAACGGGGTTCGGTCGATGTGACCTACGTCCACGGGCTGCAACTAGGGTTTTATTTTTTGCTCAGTACAAAGATTACAATGCATGACATTGATATATATAGAGACTAATAGGGTTAACAATTTAATGAACAAGAAAACTTAAACATGGGCCCAAGCCCAAAGCCTTCACAAACCAACAGATAGTTGGTCTAGGATGGTGATAAATTAGTAGTTCTCTGCACTAGTAAGTTTACTTTTGTAGGTATTCGAGACTTTAATCTGGGAGAGGATATTAGATACATAAGTTTACTGAGGTCTTTGTGATTATAGAAGGCAAGGAAGAAGGAAAGAAATGAAGAACAACAAGGCAGACTAAGAAGCCGTCCAACAATCATCATAAAGTGTACTTGTTGAGATTGTAACCAATTATGCACTTCAGAATCAGTTCCAAATAAAGGAAAGAAATAATGAACCTTACATCAAATGACATAGCTGTTGATGCATTGATTTACTGTTTAGAGCGTTGCAGATTCGTGCGTGATGGATTCTGGAGCTTGATTCATGGACACACAAGATTGAGATGATGAACCTCAAGATTGGGGACTTTGGAAAGTTACGACTAGCAATGATGAAATCCTAGATGTTACCGGCATGAGGATATTGACCTAAAAACTTCTTCGAGAACCATTTGGACTCTAAAGATGTTTCTGCTCAAAGTGTTTAATATTCCAATTGACACCGAGTCCTATTAAATTTTATTGTGATGACTTAATTTTTGGGTTGCAAACAGACATCAAGAAAATGTTCTGTTGGTGGCAATTGGTGAAGAACACAATTGACGATGGTTGCCTTTAGTTTTTGAATTCTTTCGATATGATTTCTTCCAGAGTTTTAATCGAGATGTTCTTCAATCAATTGATTGGAGACGTTCTTCAATCAATTGATTGTAGACGTTCTTCAATCAATTGATTGTAGACGTTCTTCAATCATTGTAGTTTTTGATCGAATGTTGCTTCAATTGTTGTTGCAGTGTTGATTGATGATGATGATGATGATAAAAACCGCCTTCCTTCTTCTTGTGTTTCACTTCTGATTACATTCTTTCGAAAATGATCTCATCTCCCAGATCGTTGACCGAGATTTTCAAACCTGTTTTCATTTCTTCATTCACCTTGGCTCAGGGATGCAATTTAAGATCAAAACATTAAAAACTTTCTTTGGATTACAAGTTGTTCATCAACCGTTTACAAAGTATCAATGGGTATATAAACCCAATTAACTGACAGGTGTTTCATGGAAAGGACCAACCCCAGACAAACTAAAACACCATTCACAATTTGACATATTACATTTGACCCTTACACAACTATTTAATACATAAGTGACTAACTATACTCTCTAATATCTACAGTTTAGACCCAAACCATGCAAGTTATTTTTACATTCATATTTCATTAGTCAACTTTGAGATTGGACCTTTTGCAGTCGCGGACGTCTTTCTTTGGAGAAATACAAGGTTGACATGGACTGTGATTCTTGGCTTGATTTATTTTACATCAATTATTGTTACCTGGAGTACCATGATAAGTGCAATTTCAAAGGTCCTCATGTGGGCTTCAATTGCTCTGTTTGTTCATGGGAAATTGCCAGATCATCTGTAAGTGCACATCCCATTTTATTGTTTAACATGCCAATAGCTTACAAAAGTCAAGATATTTTTTAGCTTCTTTTGTTGTATGTTGGTATGTATTGACCTTTTGTAAATTAAAGGAAACTGAATGAAATAATTGAACTACATAACTTTACTGGTTTTAAGATCCCACTTAAAATCAGGATAGGAACCAGGCATTTTATTACTCAACTTAGCAACCGACCTCGATTTAATGATTTTACAATGTGGCACTGCTGATGCCATGCCAGCTGCCGATATGTAAATAATGCTTATCTGAAAAAATTGTTAATTATTCATTTAAACTTATATTTAAATAATTATTTTCCCTAGAAATTTGGGTCTTGAGGGAAAGGGCATATTCATTTGGCATGAAAGTAAGCGTTCTATATAATGAAGCCAATATGGAAGTAGAGACGATGCCATGGTATGATTCTGATTTAAGCAGCTTGAAACATTATCCAATAGGTTAAAGAAATAAATTTTGTAACATAGTTGCAATTATAAGAAGGTAACCATTTCTTGTGATGGTGCAGAATGGGATATTCAATTGAGAAAATCCCAGAATCAAAGTTCGGTTTTCAGAAGAAATGACACGTAGAACTGCTTTAGCAATGGCATCATCATGGACATTGCGCCGTTGATAATTTAAAATCAATTTCCAGTGGAACGACTGGATGCTTTTCTTCAGGTATTTTCATTATATTCATATTTTACTATTTTTTTTACTTGTAACATATGATTGCATATTTCTGGTTATACTTCTCTCGCTCAAAATATTTCATGAATTTTGTTATTTTTCCTACCAGATGGCTCTCTCTCTTTCATCATTAGCTGGATCGGATCAATGTCATTGCAAACTTTTTCGTCAAAGGTTCCACTAGATCTCTCCTTCTGTGTTTCTCATGATTTTATGGGTTTTATTAGGTTTTTTACTAATAGCTGAACACCTTTGTTTAAACCATAGATTTAAATATCAATTTAGCTTGCTCATTAATAAAAATTTCTGAATCAATGTACCCATTTTAAATTTTTGATATTGGCAACCTTCTCTAAAACTTGCATAGGATAGGGGAGTTTGAAGTGTACGGAGAAACGCAAGGGTTATATGGTCATACTATAAACTGTATTTAGGAAATGAGTAGATATGAAATTTTAAGTATTTTGAACATGTATATTTGAATTATTTTTTTGGGTTGGGAAAATATGATGGTTATAGATGAAATTGCCCCTAAAGTTTTATATTCCCTTTTGCAGTACTTCCCTTTGCCTTTGTTGTGTTCTACATTTACGATCAATATGAAGACGAAGTTGACAGGATTCTTAGAATAATTTTCCCAGTCGAACGTTTGTCAAATCCTCAGGTTTTAAGATTACTGAATCCTTTCAAGCCGCTCGACAAACATGATTAGTGAATTGTCTTCCAGGCACAAACAACGAGCCATTTGTTTGCGGGTTTGTTACCGTTACTGTTAGTTTATTGGTCTGTCGATTTGTTCTCCTAGCAAATGGAAACAAGCAGAAACACGAACTAGATTTTTTACTGAACTATATTTAAATCATTTATTCTGTTTTAGTAATGCATTTTTTTGTAACAGATTTAGTGATGTGTTTGGTTAATTTGATTGATTTTTTCTCTCTGTCCAAAAAAACTACTAAATTCTGAGATGTTATTAATTTAGGGGCTTGATAGACTCCTATTAGTGTGTGTATTGTAATTGACATAATTACGTAAATGTAAATATAAATATAATTATCTCTGTAATTCCTCCTAGGCTGCATTAAAAGTAAATAAAAGAGGTGTGATAAACCATCCTTTATCGTGGTACATATAGCCTAAATAATTCATTTAGCTTGAACAATGATTTCTCGACATGATAAGCGTTTGTAACATCTATTTGTAGGTGAAGGCCAAAATGAATTATATTATTTCATATAAAAAAAACTGATCTTGAAACAAGTCAATGATAGAAAAAAAATGCTAACAGGGGCTTACTATATTTTTGTAAAGAATCTTTAGATAAATAAAAGAAAGGGTGAGGTTATTCTACAAAGTGTATTTTGTTACAAAATGTGAGAACATAATGAGACTAAAAAATTCAAAAAAAAATTATATCTCACAATCTAAATCGAATTTCAAAAAAGTACTTCGGAGTCTCTGTTTCTCTAGTCGTCATCTTTCAGAAAAAAAATCAAAATAAAATAAAATAAATTACATTGTGTCTTTTTATGATACAATGACGTCACTGTGTCTTTCAGACGTCATTGTGTCTTTCATAATGACACAATGACGTCATTGTGTCTTTCATAAATGACACAATAAAAAACGTTAATTTTTTTATTTTTTTTTATTTTTCATTTATTTTTTTCTTAGTGAGGACGACTAGGGGAACAAAGCTCGGAATTACTTTTTGAAATTCGATTTAGATTATGAGATATAGTTTTTTTGTGATTTTTTTTGACTCGTTGTTATTCTCATACTTTATAGCAAAAATACACTTTGTATTTGAACCTGTTTCTAAAAGAATTATACAATGAGCTAATTCAAGCTGAGTATTATCAGGAAAAAAAAAGTCCGCCACCATCAATAAACACAAGGTTATTTTGGTAAATTCTAGTCCTAAGTTGGAGTCAATTGAATAAAATTTATTTAATACTATAAAAATAAAAGATTTTAGATGAACTTCAAAGGAAAAATGTAAATAACAACAAACTAATTAATGATTAAATTATATGACATATAATAATTAGATAATTGTTGTATAGTAATTAGTTACTTTCAATTGAGAAAATAGCAAAGGAAGGTGTACTACAAGGGTGACAAAATGATCAAGTACCATTTGCAGTACAATTAATTGTGTTATAACTTATAATATTGAGATACCAAGATGAAATAAAGAGAAACCAAAGAAGAAGGAAAAACAACTCATTGAGAAGAAATGAAGCGTTGACCATAGATACAATTCAGGGGCGGAACTACAGACACGAGTACGAGGTCAAGTGACCCCGTTGATTTTTGAGCGGGTAGTGTACCGTATAATATCGAAAATTTGTATGAACCTATAGTTTTCAGGAGGTGACCTATTCTATTATTACGTTTAAATAAAAACTAATCTTTCGTCTTGGCTTACTGGTTATCCGCGCGTTTAGACACCCCTCACTGCCCTTAGGTCGTGAGTTCGACCCTGCAAGGGTCATTATTCAAAACTCCTTTTTAATAAGTAAAATTACCTTTTACCCTTAAATTTAAACATTTTAACCCTAACCCAAAACTCTCCCCACCCACACAATCGCTGCTCGACCTATGTATTATCAATTCGACATTTTAATTCTCAGTCCCCCTCCCTAATTGACCATCGCCGTTGCAGGTTTGAACTTCTGCTGGCGGCGGCTCGACGGTACTCCACTCCACCGCTCCGGCAAGCGGCAGTCGGCTACAAGCTTTCAAGGTTAGTTTTTAACTCTCTTTGTATATTTAATTTTTGTTTTAGATTAGAAGATTTAAACCCTAGAAGACTAGATTTACACTTCTTTTTATTCTTGTTACTTATTACTTAATTTGTTTGAGTGAGTTTAGTATCCAAATTTATGTTTAGTATCTAGATTTAAACCCTAGAACTTTGTTGTTGTTTTTCTAAGTGATTAATACTTCAATAGTGTCTTGTCTATGAGGATTATAATCAAAATAACCGAAACCAAGTGAAAAATAGTGTTAATAAAACATTCAAAACATACGTAATTAACATATCATCCACGGCCTAGTATCAACATTTTTTGTCCATTAAAATAACATTAAACGAAAAAAACCCGATGAAAAAGGTTATTACTTGGCCATCATACCTAAACAAACTCCTCATAGTTGATTCGGCCATTACCATCAACATCGACCTCCTTAATCATTTCATCAACTTCTTCATCAGTAAGCTTTTGACCAAGATTTGTCATAACATGATGAAGCTCTACAGCGGAAATGAACCATCAAAAACTCAGAATGCCCCCTATAGTTCTTCCTCTGAGTTTGTGTATTATTCATCTTTGTGGCCATTAGATTTTGAAAGTCAGGGAAGTCAATGGTCCTATTGCATCAGCATCAACTTCATTTATCATGTTCTGTAGTTCAGCTTTAGTCGGATTCTACACTAGGGATCCCATCATATTTCGAAGCTCCTTTGTTGTGATGCAACCTATATATAGTTTTAAAATATAATCTTAAAATAAATAATCGCGTAGGAACATTATTAAATGTAAATTCTAATTGATTTCTTTTCGTATTGTTTTTATGTTAACTTTTCAATGCAATATAATTATTCCGACCAGACCCACCCGACCAAACGACCAAATAATTTTGTGTTGTCTTGTTAAAAATCTACTCACCAAAAAAGGTGACCACATAGAAAAAAAATTCCTGGTTCCACGACTGGATACAAAGTTGGTCGAGCTGAGGTATATTTTATACCATAGTTATGTATATCTGATTTGATGGTACACGCATGCATGCATATCTTCAATCATCTTATGGATATATGATTTTACACACTTATCATGCATGTAACAGTTTAATTGTCGAAACACGTTTCTTCAAGTCAACAATTAGAAAGTTTGATGATGGGTAATTGTGTATTATGCCAAGAAAGGATGAATCTATGATAAAGATGGTATTTCATATCATGGAAATTGAACAATTCTTGGCTTTTGTTATTCAATTAAAGACAAATTTAATTTTATAATCCAAACTATTATTAATTGGTCGATAATAATCTATACTATTAATTTGACCGGTAATAATCTCAACTTTTATTTTTATTACTAACAACAGTCTTAGTAACATAATTATACGCTCGATTTAGCTTGTATATTTTTTCCAGTTCGTTCATAATTATTATAGTGAACGACTTCGAGTTGAAACCAAGCGTAAATTTTTAATAATTATGTTGTTGAGATTGTTTTTGGTAATAAAAATAGAAGTTGAGATTGATACCGTACAAATCAATAGTATAATTATCATCACCTAATAAGTAATAATTTGGATTATTAAAATCCAATTTACCTTAATTAAATGATAGTATGAAGGTCAATAATCCTTGTTAGTGGAGGGTCATTGACAATTACATAACAATGAAGTGGCCAGCTATCTCCATTCACTTTATAACCTTTAGTACTTTTCCTTCAAATATAAACTACACTAAAATTTGAAAGTTGTTACATAGAATCAGGGTCCTAATATATAGTCACCCATATTATAAATCAACACCTTCTATACGTCTTGTATAGCACCATACGTGGTATATAAGGTCGAAGACACTGAAAACGAGAAAAATTCGGTAGGGGGCATCAGAGACTACCCGTCCCATATAGCCCATACGACTCATATAGGGCTATACGAAGCGTATAGCAAATTTCGACACTAACTACGATGAAAAATTTAGGGAGCCGTTAGAGAGGTTATACAGCTCACATAGGGCCGGTCGACCCACCTATACGACACGTATAGTACTATACGACCTGTATAAAATCTGAGGTATTTATTTATAATTAGTGAGTGTTCCATTAACCGGACCCTTTTAAAATCCTAAGAGTGATATAGACAACTGTCTTGAATAGTCATTTCCTACCCCTACAATGCAAATTTGTTACGACTTTAAAGGCTACCCGTTTCAAAAACTACTATTTTTACATCATAATTCAAGAGATAAATATGTCAAATGTTGTTGCACACGTATATGTGTGTGTTATATCAATTAGTTTATCGGTTTAATAATACTTATAAACATATATAAAATGGGTAGATCTATAAATCTATGTCTTAAATAAACAAGTAACTTATGTCGTCATGTATTACAATTCTAGTTCATCAAGATTCTTTTTTACTGTTTTTTTCATTTTGTGGTAGCATTGTAACAATTTTAGCTCTTCAAGATTTTTTCCTTACTTCTTTTCATTTTCAATATCATTGTTTAATTACTGACTTGAAATTTAAAATAATATTTTATAACTTTTAAATCTTCACTACCGATTACATTTAACTTTTTTATTCAACTCGTGTGATACATAGATTTTTAATCTAATATATTAAATATAAAACTTTACTCACAATATATATACTATTATATAATACATATTAGAAGGATAAGATGATAATTTATTCAAAGTGTAAAACACATATACAACATTTTAAGCATATAGTACAAATGTTTTATGTAATAGTTTCACTTTTACATCCATTTAATTAACTTCTTCTAATTATTGTATTATTTAATACACATTATTAATACATTATTTAATAATGTGATATTATTTAATTTATTTCATTAAAATTTATTTTATTTATATTAAATAATTGATATTTAAATTTATAGTTACTAATCATGTTTTTATAACTAAATACTATTTAAATTAAGTATTAAATTATTTAAATATTTATATCAATACAACTATATAATACATCTATTCGGATAGAGTTGTAATTTTGTCAAGCATACAAGTTTTGAAGCAACATGTACAAATGAGTACAAGACATTTAAGAGGGGTAGAATAGAAATTGATTAAGATTTTAATACACTTCAGGGTAGTATGGTAAATTTATCCATTAAATTTTATATACCTTGACATTTTTATATTTACTAATTATAGTTTTATAATTAAATACTATTTAAATTAAGTATTATTTATTTAAATATTTAAGTATAATATATATATATATCTTCATATTTATAATAACTATAATACTAATATTTTTCTAGGGGCATATTGTGAGTTTAATAATTTTAATATTTATCTATATTTTTTATAATAAAAGTGAAAGAGAGATAGAATGATAATTTTACATATGGATTAAGACATTCATATGAAAAGTCACGCTTAATTTCAAAACATTAATCTTTATTTCATTTATGTCATTACAATAAATTATAACATATGATGCTCATAATACAAATCCTATAGCATATACACGTGGCTAAACAAAACCGTCATTTACTTTCAATGTCGTTCATTCATTGCAATTGAGTACTAATCCCTCTTTCCATTTCTCTTGCCGGTTGTTAACAGGTTAATAACAATCAATATGATAGTTTGTGGTGACAATTTCTTCATTATCTTTCTCCAGTCTATGCAAATCACTATCGAAAGCTACATCCTATGATCATAAAACTCTAACCCATACTCATAAAACGAAACCCCTCTTAAAATCTAGATAATAAGTGATTTTCAACCACAAATATCACCCATGCTTTCACTAATCTTGTTAGGATAATATAGTTGTCTTAAAGACTTTTGTAATATACGTAATTGTTTTCTTTCATTCAATTTTTTAATAATTATATTTTTATTTTTTAATTTACGTCATAACGCACAGAGCCGAAACTGACTAAAGTCGAATTCTCAAAAAATCACTTAACAGCCATACAGACGTAAGACGTAAGCATTTTCATTAGTAAAACTTATGTAAAAACTAAATGAATGCTTTTGCTTTGTAACACCCTTTCAAATAGGCAAATACCACTTTAAACAAATTTTGAAAACAGCTTTATACCTACCCTAATCTAGAGGCAGTATTTTCCCATGTTTTTAGTTAAATAAATCAAATACTATGACTAGGCTACCTTCAAAGACTCTTCCTTTCTTCTTTCCTTTTTGACCCTTGATACATCTATTATCCTCTAAACAAAAACTAATGAATTATCAAGTATTAATAGGTGGGCATAAACAACTTAACTATATAAGTTTATTTTACATATTACATTTTGATATTATAAAAAGTTGAATATTGTTTTTCTAATTTTTTCAAACGGCAAATTTTTTTAAAAAAGAGAAAATGGACATAAACGAAAAGCTAAGACCCCAACCACCGTTACATATTGCAAAACCATGGGTTAAAGGGTCTACATAACCCCAACCACCGAAGTTTGTTTAAATTTTTGTTTGTACAAATGAGTTTTCTAGAAAGATATGAGTTAAATAGACCTCTAAATTAATTATAGTTGCTAGACTATAAGAATTCTATCATGACGACCAAAAACTTCTGATTCTGCTTGTAAATGCTACAAGTTACGTATAACTTAATTATCATAATTGCTGTGGTTTATATATTAGTTTATCTAATCTATGTTATCATTGTTAATTATCATGTAGTTAATTTTTTAGAATTAATGTAACATGATTATATGTTAGCTGGATATTTTTTTTTATTATTTAGAATGGTTGAATTTTAGGTAGTAAGCCATAAACGAAGACGACAATACAAGTCTTACTCAATAATGCTTATTAAAGTTTGATATTTTTATATTCAAGTGGATAAACCATGGGTTCATGGATTAAATGTATAAAGCAAATTTAGATTACGTCAAAGTAAGTGCATTTATGTAGTTATTACCGATTACTTTAAAATCAAATCAAAATGATGAGAAACATGGTATTCTAATACAAAAGGAACATAACAACCCAACTAAACCACCTAAACCATTGAACGTGCTCTTCTTGTCTTCCATCTCGTAATTATATATACAATAACCATATTACGTATAAGAGTTAAAATAAAAATTACATATATGTATTCACATGATTATCATATTTTTCTATTTAAAATTAGTTAGATATCGAACAATCCTACATATATACCCACATGGACATGTTCAAATAAAAAAGATATGACACACGAAGGATTATACTATCGAATCACTGATCAAACAATTTAGATGGTTAAACTAGGACGCTAGTAAGACCGGAAGAGTAAAACAGAAAATTTAGTTGTTATCGTTGATATTTTTATTTAAATTTAGTTTTCTAAAATGTTTTAACCTCAAATAAGTTTCATACTTTATTAGTTTTTGAAAAAGAATTGTACCATACAATGCATAATATTTTTCTTTCTAACTCAAGTATAATACTATTTTATTACAAAAGAATGATGTTTTTTCTGGAAGCTAGGGCGTTGTTGATTATAACGATGAGTACAAATTGTTACAACAACGTCTCCAAACTAATTATAATTGTACGCCGAAATTTAAATGCATGAACGAACTATGTTCTTACAATGGTCTATCCAACTCTTAACATGATACATCTATAACCACTTGTAATTAATTGAACATAATAACTCCCGCCCTTAAACTCATTAATGTATGTGTCACATTCTAAATCCTTTGTACGTAAATTTTTTCCTCTTTATGAACACATGTACGTTTTTCCTAATTTACATCAAACGACCTCTTCTCTCTATATAGAATAATATATGTATATGCCCCAAAGTGATATTACAATATGTGTAGGAAGAGAGGATTCTGAAAGTGAATTGAAGTTGAACGTATCCCTTGGATGCGACATGGTCCAATACTGCATCTCCACGTACCAAATCAATTTATTAATATACGTTCTTCGTAAATATCGAATCAAAATGAGTTGTTTTAATTTATTGTTTTTATTTCACATAGTAATTAATATCAAGAACTTGAAATCACGTTTCTTATCAAGATGCCATTTCATTTTCATGGGTATATGAAAATACATATAATTAATAATAATATATGGATGGAATGCAAAATGGAAATTATGAAAGAATGCACAAAGTCAAAGCTGATAATTTCTCATCCTCGCAACACATGCGGATTTGCTTATGATTTTACAAGACTAAACAAAGGCAAAAAGTAGTTATATATTTTAATTAAAAATCTTCAATTGGTCACGTCCTTGTTAATTGTCGAAATCATCTATAACAAGTTAACAACTCCAAACTTAATACACGACAAGCTTATTGTTTTTATTTAATGATTTTTGTTGCTACAATTACAACGTTAATTGTATAATATTCTACAGTTTTAGCTACCTACCAGTGGATGCCAACCAAGATTTCCTAGCGAATAAATCAAATTCCATACCTACTAAAAGTCTTTTAAATATGCAATAAGCAGGCGGCTAAATGCCCCTCTCAACCAATATCAAAAAGGTCTCCTTATAAATAATTATAATAATATTATTACATGATTAAATGTTATTAATCTCATCATCACATAACAAGTAGTTTCCTGAAATTTGAGATTAAACTTGCTTCCGATAAAAAAACCGAGTCCGGTAAATGAACGAGTATCTATCTTTTAGTATGACCATACTAAAAACCATCGTTTTAGAGTATTAAATTTTTAAGAGAAAGAAAGTAACAAATATGAATTCTTTAAATTTTTTTATCAATGGCTCACGTATTTTTTAATAAGTTTTATAGATCTTATAATTTATATACGCACATATAAGTCATGTATATATATAACCGAAATATATATATCAAACTAGCTAATTTGCATATATATTATTTAAGTTTATACCAACATATAAATTAACACAGCATATCAAACTAATTCATTATACTTTTACAGTAGTTTTATGTGGATTGTATTTTATACCATTCTTCAACTTTTATGTAAATCTTCAAACTAAGAGATGAACCTTGATTGGAAGCTAAACGTTATTTCATAAAATCATAGTGGATATAGTTCACCACTGTATGTGGGTTAATATAATCAGCTTAATATAACCTAGATAATCATCTAAATCGGGAGACTAATTAGCTGGCACATATAACCCGGTTTTAGGCTATGCGTTATGCGGCTTATTAGGGTCTTTGTTGAGAAAAATTGTTGCCATGTGGCTGACCCATAAACATACGTTTTTTTTTTCATCCAAAATACTTAAAATTAGTGTAATGGGAAGGGCTTGGTTGGTGATTAAATAATTTTTATTTAACTATTTTTATTTTTAATTTAGTTAGTTTATACATTAACAAATATAATTTTAATGTGTGAAATAGTCAATAAAAAAACTAGTTCATATTGAAATAAAAAATTATAAAATAACTTGAAAAAAAAGAATACAAATTACGTGAAATAAAAATCACAAATAACTTGAAAAATTACAAGTTATTTTTCCTTCGGTACTCCTCTTGAATTCAGTTCCCTAAGCAAAAAGTATAAAACAAATAAATATATGTATAAGTTAACTTATATACTTTTATAAATAGATATAAAAACAAGTAAACTTGTTAAAATAAAAAACTTACCGGCACATTGATCTTCCGAGACGTCAACCCAAGCTCGCGCTAACGCACATTCTTTCTCGAGCGTCCAACGCTTAGCCCTCCGTTGTTGGGATTTCGACGGTTCACCGACTTGTTTTATCTTGTGTGAACGTTATGTTGGTTGTGGTTCAGGTTCACCTTGGGGTTCGGGTTCGGTTAGGCCAAATGGAAATACTATCTGGGCTTGTGTTTGTGATACGGGTAAATCCCAACCGCCAGCACCATATTGTTCATACGAGACGTATTCAAACGAGGGTCGTTAATCACTTCTTTGATCCATAATATTTATATGATTTGAAATTGTAGAATATAAAAATTAAGAGAGAAGAATGATATTTTGATGTGGTAGGGTTTGGATTTTAAAATATGAGGTTTTATAGGTGTTTAAAATTTATTGTTTGTTGGACGGTGGGTGAAAAAAACGGTAATATTACCGTTGCAACATTGATCACACCGTAAACAGCCCTATGGGTGAGGCCAACACCCCAACTTGATAATGGGTGTAACGGTGTTGGGGCACGGGACCGGTTGATGTGGCCCCTAACCACACCCTTCAGCGCCACCATAACGCATGGTCTTATAGCCAATAAGATGACAGAAGCCAGTTCCAAACAAAGATTCATGCTCTATTTCAAATATATTTAATTTTATAGAAATTTTGCATGAATAAATCTGTAAACAATATACGTTGCAGGTAACATCAATATCGTAAAATTGATTATACGAAATAAGACTTTAATTATTAAAAAATTTAGTTGGGAAAATTTATGAGAAATAGATAAAGAAACTGCTTATACAAAAAGACAACACGCATATATATAAAAGATTTAAAAATTGGAATCATTTTTTAAGTCATTGATGACGATGAAGAACCTTTTACAAACTAAAATAACTTCTACTAATACTACTCCACATAATAAGAAAATACATTAACAAAATGATGGTAATATAAGTATTAGAAAAACATACCAATGTTTAGAGATAAAACTTAGACACATGTGTGATGGGAAAATGATTTTCATGTGCTACTTGCATTTAATCGCATGTTTTAAATTATAATTATGCATAAAATAAAATTACTTAAATGTATTTTCTATCTATTGGGTAACTATGAAGATTATACAAGAAACAAGCTTAATACACACAAAGTGGAGAAGATTGGACGAGTAAACAAAGAAAAAGCTAAAAACGACGTAGCTAACTGTCACCGTAACACAGAGGTTGAGCGTTTTGATGGAAGTGGAGGCGTAGGCTATGCCAATATAAGCGTAAGGTATGCCAGGCTCCACATGTTTTTGGGTTTTTGTGATTTTTGGCTGGTATATTAATCCTAAAACACTCGCTTTCAAGAGGGGGTGAGAGGGGAGGGGGAGGGGGGGGGGGGAGGGGGTTAATTTCAAATATGGAGGCTTAAAGATGAATTTTGGGACAAAAAGAAGGTGACCTTAAAGGTTCCAAATCTTCCGGATTACATCCAAGTTCATGTTTTGAAGATCTAAAAAGCATTGAAGATATAACCAAGATGATCCAAAGTTAAATCACTTGTGGTCATTCTCGGGTGTAGGATTTGTAATAACAATTGTTCTACCAATATTTACCTAACTTTGGATGTGAATTGAACTTAATCTTTCAAGTTATGACTTGTATGTTAACTGGTTTGATTACACGGTTTAATCTTAAATAGTTAATTGATTTCCATCACTTTTTGGTTTCGATCATTAACAATTACAGTTATTATTTTATATTTTCTAAATTGGTAATTCTTGATGTAGAAAACCTAGTTGTATGATATTATTCAGTCTAGAATTGTTAATCATCATGATTCGGTATTTCATTTTAAGTTATTTACCAAATTAAGCAATTCAACTATTGTTTATGTGGTGTCCAATTGATAAACTTAATTTGGTCAAACAATCATCTTATATACTTGAAACCTAGGTGTGATCCTTTTTTCTCGGTGTTGTTTTCTAAATCACTTTTGATCAGCATTAAGATTTTATAGTCACCAAACCAAATCTAAATTCAAGTTATAAAATATGGCTAGTTTAAGTACTCATCCAATATCATTCTTCGCTGCTTCTTCACGGTTCAAACACCTGTGTTACACTTACTAGTTAAATATCAATGAAACACTTATTTATATCTTCATTTTTGCAGGACCGGTGAAGGATGATCAATGCAACAGTTTCACAAGGTGGAGAGATATGAAACGCTTAACAGATCAAATAGGGAACCGATTAGTGATGATACAAAGAACACAAGTATAAAAACAAAAACAAAAACACTCAAATATGATTTTCAAGAATGATGTATATTGAACTCAAGTTCTTACAAGTGTTACAAAGCATATTAAGATACAAGTACTTGAGACACTTTATACTACATCCTACAGCCGGTCATACTTTAAATGCCAGCTGGAAACACTAATCTTGACAACAAGATCAATGTAGAGTCAAAAGACAGATTTTCTTTTGACTAGTGACTATGACATGACATAGCTCACATCCTAATATATTAAAAAATGATAAAAGTTACAAAAGTAGAAAGTTTGGGAAAAAAAGAGGTGACCTTAAAGGTTCCAAATCTTCCAGATTACATCCATGTTCATGTTTTGAAGATCTAAATCAAGCATTGAAGATATAACCAAGATGATCCAAAGTTAAATCACTTGTGGTCATTCTCGGGTGTAGGATTTGTAATAGCGATTGTTCTACCGATATTTACCTAACTTTGGATGTGAATTAAACTTAATCTTTCAATTTATGACTTGTATGTTAACTGGTTTGATTACAAGGTTTAATCTTAAATAGTTTCTATCTTTTTAGGTCAAACAATCATCTTTATATACTTGAAACCTAGGTGTGATCCTTTTTTCTCGGTGTTGTTTTCTAAAACACTTTCGATCAGCATTAAGTTTTTATAGTCACCAAACCAAATCTAAATTCAAGTTTAATTTGTATGGCTAGTTTAAGTACTCAGCCAACATCATTCTTCGCTGCTTTTTCGTGGTTCTAACACCTGTGTTACACTTACTAGTTAAATATCAATAGAACACTTATTTATATCTTCTTTTTGTAGGACCGGTGAAGGGTGATCAATACAACAGTTTCACAAGGTGGACAGATATGAAACACTTAACAAATCAAATAGGGAACTGGTTAGTGATGATACAAAGAACACAAGTAAAAAAACAAAAACACTCAAATATGATTTTCAAGAATGATGTATATTGCTATCAAGTTCTTACAAGTGTTACAAAGAATATTAAGATACAAGTACTTGAGACACTTTATACTACATCCTACAGCCGACCATACTTTAAAAGCCAGCTGGAAACACTAATCTAAACAACAAGATCAATGTAGAGTCAAAAGACAGATTACCTCTTGACTAGTGACTATGACATGTCATAGCTCACATCCTAATATATTATAAAATGATAAAAGGTACAAAAGTAGAAAGTTACAGACCAATGACCATAATCTACAGTTGACAAAAGCATGGACTTTTTCACCAACTTATCTAAGTTGGTGAGTCTTTAGAGGTGGCAGCGAAAAGTTGTTCAGCTTTTGTCAAAAGATGATCAGAGAAAGCATGTCTTCTCTATCTTCGGAAGAAATCAGTATTTGGCTTCGGAAGACTTCATCTTTGGCTTCGAAAGATTTTGTCATTTAGCTTCGGAAGATTTTACACTTAGCTTATTTCCTTTGAGTGGTGTAAAACTTCTAAAGTAACTTTACTCTGTACTTCATGCATGAATATTGAGAGCTCTTTAGGTGTTTTGGTTGCATCAGGCTTTAAGTATAGACCTTACAATTTTGATCGGTCATTCAACATCAATCAATATGTACTTGTATTCACAGAAAAATGAAGAAACCTTATCTAATTTACAAGATAAAGTGATTTGGAAGCACACAAACCAGACACTATACGATTTTGGAAATATCCTGGACCTCTATTGTTAATTAATTAACCTCGAGTGCTTAAATATCAATATGATTCTATTACATTTTGTAAAAGAAAATTAAAATATGATTTTTTTAATGTAATAAAACTCAGTTCTTAGTAAACTTAGAGTTTTATAATATTAAAAAAATGATTTTAAAGTTTAATAGAACTTAATGCTTAGTGAAAAGTTGATCGTCATTGAGCCATAAAAACATGTCAAGATAAATATTATCATCATGTTTTGGACGATTGACTATGGTTCAGACGCAAGCTTTATAGTTAAGCGTTTTTAGATGGGAGCGATCCCATGATGAGTGACCTAGCTCCATAAAAATTTTCATTCACACGATCAAAATTAAAATAAATAAAAACAAATATGTGAGCTCCTGGTGAGCATAATGAAAAATATTAATTTGTATGAGAGACCATTTTATCTTAAAACATATATATAAGGAAACATGTATTAGTCATAACTTTTGCTACGAAAGAGACTAATTCATAATTTTCTAGTAGTGATGGCAAACCATAGCAAGATGTTTAATGCATGTACAACAGCATACCAAGAGACCGAATTCCATATCTTTGAGGAATATGGTGTTTCTAAATCGATATGGCGTGATATTGTTGAAAGATGGAAACCAAACATTCCACACCCTTTAGTGACTTTAATGAAATATTTACTTTTGCTAATTTACTGCAACGTTTGAGGATCAAAAAGATGCATAGACACAGTCATGTCGTCGTTAACCTCTTATCATAGAATTACAAAATACTCTATGAGGTATTATGTATTAGTGATCAACTATTTATAAAATACAATAAAAATAATCATAAGAAAAAACCTAGTCAAATCATATATTTAATTACTAGTTATTATTACAAAATCCCAACAAACATATTCTCTTAAGTTCTCTCTCACAAATCAGAACGATAGGAAATTAGACATTCAAACTAGAGCAAAAAGAATAAACATATTGTTATAAGATTAATATACAATAATACTAAAAAAATACGCATATAAAACATAAGTAGTAAGAAAAGTTTGTGATGGGAAACAACAACAAAGAATATAAGGTCATAGCATGGCAACAAGAGGCATCATAGCAGAGCTACTATAACAAGAGCTATGACTGTGACGAAAGAAGCTACGACTATGATATCATATTGTTGTGACAACTTAACAAAAGAATATATAAAGTCATATGTACATGTGAGTGTGTGTGTAAGTTTTCTCGGGGCAGGATGAAAGAGAGAAGAAAAGAAATAATGTCGTCAGACAAGAGAGTTGATGGAAGAGGAAGGCCGATGGATAACCAACATCTAGTAGCGTAGAGGGGATTGAAAGAAAATATGAAGACAATAACCTTATATAGAATAATGAAAAACCTCGTAACATATTATGTCATTTTTGTTAATTTTTATTAAAGTATAAGAAGAATAATTATAAAAGAAACATAATTAAACCATATCTGTCTGCTTATGTATATTAAATAAGTTAAGCTTCTTTCAATTCGTTTGAATGGTCCTCTAAGTCTGTAACCTATCTTCATTTCCTTTCATGTTATAAGTTGTGTTCCTCCATGAGGATCATGACAATACAAGGAGATCACAACTAACGTGCCTTTTTGATAAATTTTTAATGAATTTTCACGGTTCAAAACCTACAATCATGTAAAACTTCACGTACTTCACGAGTAAATTAATTTAAACTAGATTTTTACAACACTAGATACACTTAAGTTTTATGAAAATTGATCTGTAAACTTCGAAACACAACACACTTAACTTTCCTAATTGATACATTTTATATATAATACATATATGATTCTTTTTACAGTAATCATATATATAATAGTAGGTATCAATACATATATAGTGACTTTAGAGATTGTTTTTTATTTAATTAATCATGTTGTAGCAAGTTGTCGATATAGGTTTAAGAACCCAGGGTGATCATTAGACGTCGGACGTCCAATTTATTAATTAGTACTTAAGAGAAGACCTAACAACTATTTTTGTTGATTACTTCAAATGGGAATTTTTTAAATAAAAAAGATAGTAAATATAAGCATTAGGAGAGAGGATGAATGAGCATGAGGCGTTAATTAGAGTTTCTTCTTGTGTACGAGTTAGATCTCATTTAACTTTCATGAATTAATCACAAAAAATATGTATCATCCTTTTACTTATATATATATATATATATATATATATATATATATATATATATATATATATATATATATATATAAAAGGGATCCTAAGAAAACACCATATTACTAGAAAACTATAGAAAACCATAAAATCATCACATAATTTAATAATTTTTTCACTACCCTCTATGTATATGCGTGATTATATATAAATAAATGTATGGATCAAATGAAAACTGTAGCATGGTTTTACATATACGTCACACATAGGTTACGTATACGTAACCATTTTTCATTCGACATAGTGTTACGTATACGTAAGACTCTTCATTCTCGTATGTATGCTCACATATATGTACCAAATACTTAAATAATATTTTAACAATTAAAATAACAAAAAAGTTCTGAATTATATTATTGGTGTCCGTAGTTTTCTTTGGTTTTCGCATAAGTATTGGTTTTCTCAGAAACCCTCCCCTATATATATATATATATATATATATATATATATATATATATATAATATATATATATATATATATACTAGTAACGTACCCGCGTGATGCGACGCGTGCGACACATTTTATTATGGTACTCGTCTCTGGTTAGTTTTATATTTAAAAAACTGAATTCCTTCTTTTAAGCATATTGTAAAAAATATGGAAAAAAATGTATATAATTAAAGATACAATGGTTTAAGTGTAAACAAGTTTAAAGTTTCACTTTTTTAATAGCGTTAGAAAGACATAATTATCTATGTTAAATTGATTTTTAGGTTGTACCTTGTGCTTAAAATTTACAAATCTCTTAACTTTAGCCGGAATCCTTCCTTCGTGCATTATAGTATAGTATAGATATATATATATATATATATGTGTGTGTGTGTGTGTGTGTGTGTGTGTGTGTATAGGGGAGGTTCCAATGAAAACTAGATTATAAATAAAAACCAAAAAAACTATTTTATAGCCCTTGATTTATTTGATCAATGATTATGATTGATTAGTAGCATAATTATAATTAAATAAAAATTAAAGAGTTATTATTAGTTAATTAAGGGTAGAATAGAAAAAAAAATATTTTTTTAAATTTGGAAACAAAGTACTATCAAAATATAATTCCAAATATCACTCTTTTCTCTCTCTTCTATTTTATTATTTTAACAAACATTTATTTATGCAAATTACACTAAAATTATATATATTTTTGTAATAGATTTAATGATTATTAGTTTTAATGTACTACACTATGTTTCGTTTATGTATCAGTTTGTTATGTATATGAAAGACTATGATACATATACGCAAACTAATCAAACTTTAAGTTCATCGAATTGAATCTCAAATCTTATGAGCATTTAAACCACGTTAATAGATCTTGCTAAATATATTCTTTACGTATATCTAACAATCACAATATATTCCACCAGAACGAGAATTTTGATTGAAATAACTATATGTAACACTGCATTACGTATATGTATCAGTGTATATTGGATGATTAAACGAGTAAGAACATAACCACATTAGCATAAACTAAGTTACATATACGTAACCATGTTAAACAACAATCAATTTTAATATGTAACATCTTGTTACGTATATGTAATAACATGATATGTATATAAATCATTGTGTTACGTATACGTAAACACAATTTGAAAAGACCAGGAAAAATAATTAAGAGCTCATATGTAATTACAGTGAAAATATGTTGCTTACGTATACATATGAGTTACATCTATCTAAGAACTAAGAATGTAAAGACCAAGAAGAAGAATTAAGATCTCATATGTGTTTACATATACGTTAGTCCGATATGTTCTTCATGTTGTTGCCCATGCTCTATGTCTTCGCTCTCCATCATCTTCCAAGATACATGTATGTAACATAACTTACATGGCATATGTTTACCATCTTCCTCTCAGTTGTTGTTTTCATGAATGATTTACAGGTTTAATCAAACTATTAATGGTGGTTCTGGTGTTGTTTAAAGGCGACTGATGGTGTTTGAAGGTGGTGTTCAAAGTACATGAACCATTGATAGCAGAAAGGGGGTGGTGTCGGCGGTGTTCAAAGGCGGCTGTGAGTGGTAGACGACAACATAGATTATTATATGGTGGCACACAAAGATGGAAAATGTGGTGGTATGCGATGGAGATATGTTTATGGTGGTGATGGTAGAATACCCTAACTAAAATCACGATGGTTGAATTCTTGAGAGGTGAGAGAAAGATAAGAATTAAAAATATAATTATGGAGATAATAAATGAATTCAAAAAAATAGATAATTACCATAATTAAAAAGGTGTCAAATTACCTTGTTAGCCTTTTAAATAAAAAAGAAAAAGTTTAAAAAGAAAAAATCTGATTGGTTGAGAGTGGTTTTTATGGTTTTTATTTATAAAGGTGGTTTTCATTTGATCCCCCTCTATATATATAGATAGAAAGTTTACGGTACAAAGTTGAAAAATCATGCGAAGTGTGCAAAGTAATTCCAATCATTGATTTAGAAGATGGATGGTTTAGATTAAAGATGAAATATCACACGTGGAATGATGGTTGTAGGGGTAAAATCGGAAATAGCCTACAATTATTGATTTTTTTAAAACTCTCACATTTTTTTAAACGTATATAACTTTTTTATAAGACGTTATTTTTTAAAAAAATTACACCATAACTTGAGTTTTATTTTTTTTTTAATTTTAGTATAGTATTGCTATACTTTTTAAAAAAATCAACACTTTTTTTAAAAAAACGTCTATGTGTTGTGCGTATAACTTGCGTGATTATTTACTACGTAATCATGAACATAACTTGCGTAATTATCATATAACTTGCGTAATTATAAATATAACTTGCGTGATTATTTTTTATAACGTGAGTACTTTTTTTGCGTAATAATAAATATAAGTTGCGTAATAATAGATATAACTTGCGTAATTATGAATATAACTTGCGTAATTATGTACCTTTTATGCGTAATTGTAGTGCGGACGAAACTACCCCTCCGCCAAAAAACACATGTCACGATCTGGTGACTTCGTACGCTTCGCACGAAAATTAGACTTGTATAGTAACCGGTCCCTATATATATATCATTAAATGTTATAATTATATGTAAATATGTTAGATTAGTTGATTAAAAAAAATAAAATAAAATTTTACTACTTTAATAAAAGGGTAAGTAGAGGTGATACGACAATATCACATTCTATCTCATCAAAATTTTCTCGTTTACTATTAAATAACTACATTAATTATTAATAATATTATTTAATTTTTTAGATAAAATACTTTTTAATAAAGTAAAAAGAGATCTTTTTATTAATGTTCTTTCTAATTTTTTTTTAAAACATCAAATTTTTTTAAAACTAAAAAATATTTTAAAATTGGCTTTTTAAAAAAGTAAAAATTTTATAAACCAAAAATAATAAAATTGGTAATTGTAGTAACGAAATTTTAAAAAATGATATTTTTTAAAACGGTTTGTTTTGAAACAAAATGTTTAATTTTTTTGAAAAAAATAAAAAAGTTTAAAACAAAAGTTTAAAAAGATAATATAATTATTTTATTACTTATAGTCTTTACTAATACGTAATTTCAATTATATATTATCTTATAATATCGTTTTATAGTTAATAAAATTTTATTTGATTTAATATTCTATTTATTTAACATGTATAGTATACAGGTTACTAAAGCAAATATTTATATTTTGATGTAGTTATACTTTTCATACAACGTACTACGTGAAGCGAAGAATTATATTATTGTGTTATATACATAATTAGCAGGATGTTATATCATCTTACACTCTAAACATATTTTATTATATATATTTCGTACGCTTGACTGCTTCTCCACACGTTAATATGTAGAGAGGGGTTACCAACTTTGACAAAATTTGAAAAGTAGTACTAGTGACTTTTAAACGTCTCTTAAGACATGAACTTATTACTTTTATAAATATAAAACTTTACACAATAATAACTAATTTTTTCAGGTGTTTTATTTAGAGTCAATTTTTTTGTCTCATGTGTTCCAATCCATTGTAATACATATCCAGATGTTTATGTTTTTTAAAATTAAGTTAGACAAATAAAACATATATAAATCTTAGTTACTAATAAGTGAAAAATGTTCGGTTAATTTGAATTAGAAGGTATTAGTGAAGAAAAATTCACAATTTGTTAATCAAGTTTTGAACTAATTAATTTAATGATACACTAGAAAGACTTGGTTATTATTGTGTAAAGTTACTAAACATGAATATGGATAAACTTTGATTAGGTATGTTGTTAACTTGTATATAATGCGTACGTTGGAATAATGTTACATTATTTCACCTTCATAGTTAATTGACCGAGGGTAGCGTTTTAGATTTAGATCATGTTTACATACTCATTGTCCCGACCATTACCACACGTTGGTCGCTGAGTACATAAGCGCCATGATATCTCCTTAGCAAGTGTATAACATTAATTACATTATTGGCATGTAAAAGTCGGTTAACTGAGTATCGTCTTGATTGACAACTAGCTAGCTAGAAATGTGCGTGAGACTACATCTAAGCGACCTATAAGAAACTGACATTTTTCCTTTGTAGTTACGAGTATCAACTTTGACATAAATTTTTGATATTCAGCTAAAATTAGTTTAATTCTATTGGAAAACACGCTAAATTTGTTTGATTTTGAAAGATAGAATCAATATAAAAGTGACAACTGATCAATATCACGATATATATCATGTGATTTTCACTATATCTCGTTACCGTGCACCATTGTAACCATGACTTGTTCAACACGACTGCACCCATAGACGTACACTTGATTACATTTTATACGAAAATAAAAGATTCAATATTATAAAGAACATGTATAGTGAATTAGTGATTAATATATAAATGTATTAAGTATACATAATTAGTTAATTAAAAACATGGTCAACTAATACCATTTAAAATCCAACCGGCCACCAGCCAACAGTTAGCAGCCTCTCTGCCTTTTCAAGCTACTATATATATGTACGTGCACCCCATTCATGCAGACACCATAAACCAATCCCCTACCTAGGGTTTACATTAATAACACACACCAATAATTCAAAAGATGAAGTTGAGATTCTTCCAAGCTCTAGGGTTTCTTCTCGTTCTTTCATTCATTCATTCACAAGCTGCTGTTCTTAAATATACTTTTGTGGTAAGTCTCGAGCCTATAGGCAATCATGTCAGAACTAATAATATGTAAAAACTATGAGAAGTTATATACATTTTTACGGTTGAAAATAAGCTAATTCTTTTTAAATTAGGTTCAAGAAACCAACTACACCAGACTATGCAGTACCAAGAGCCTCTTAACCGTTAACGGACAGTTCCCCGGGCCCACCATCACTGCTCGTCGAGGCGACACCGTCATTGTTGATGTTATTAACAGGGGCGACCACAATATCACAATTCACTGGTATTGATATGTGATAATCTCTTTCATTTGTTTTTATATTATTATTATTTTTTTAAAATAGATATTTTATTTAGTTTTATGATGTTAAAATTTTAGGCATGGAGTGAAACAACCAAGGTATCCATGGTCAGATGGACCGGAGTTTGTGACACAATGCCCGATCCAACCTGGTGCTAGTTTCAGCCAAAAGGTTTTCCTATCAGACGAAGAAGGCACGTTGTGGTGGCACGCGCATAGCGACTGGTCACGAGCCACCATACATGGCTTGTTTGTTATTTTACCTAGGCTTGGAACTACTTACCCGTTTAAACAACCTGATGAAGAAGTCCCTGTTGTATTAGGTACGTTTTAATCATTTACCTTTTTCCTATTTTTTTTAATATGAGCGCTTTTTATTTTTGTGCTTCAAGATATAATTAATAGATATATAAGTTAATTATACTTGCTTTTCTAACAAAAATGATGATATTTGCTTTGACAAAATTATTACTTTATTTATTTTTATATTGTTGTTTGAATATTCTAATATATGCTCCTTAAGCCATCGAATATTTTTGTCCGATCACAATGGAAGAATTATACTTTAATTTATTTAAATACGTGCGAACGTGTTTAGTAAGTTGTTTCTCCTAAGGAACTCTTTCATTTCCTTATTTTAAAGATATACTAACGTAGAAAAAATTAATTGAAACACTTGACATTTCTTATGTAAATTAACTTAACTTGTGATTTTATTTAAAATCAAATTACTTTATTCTTCATAAATAATAAAAAAAAAAAATAACTGAAAAATATACGCAGGAGAATGGTGGCGAGACGATATACAAACCGTGTTCGAAAATTTCATGGAACGCGGAGGAGATCCAGCGAGTTCCGACGCTCTCACCATCAATGGCCAACCTGGTGATCTCTACAACTGCTCCAATTCAGGTTTGTTTTGTAATTATTATCTCAATCTATTTAGAGTTTATGGTTTAGGGTTTATATTATATTAATAATCTTGTTTTGTTTTGTTTACAGAAACTACTAAGATACAAGTCACTCGAGGAAAAACATACTTGCTACGAATGGTGAACGCCGCGATGAACAACCTCGCCTTCTTCGCCATCGCCAACCACTCGCTCACCGTGGTCGGGTGCGACGGCGCGTACACCAAACCCTTCAAATCCGGCTACATCACCATATCACCGGGTCAAACCCTAGACCTTCTTTTAGAAGCCAACCAACCCACCAACCGCTACTACATGGCAGCCAAGCTCTTCAACGCCCAACCGGCCAGCGCTTTCGACGACACGACCACCACCGCCATCGTGGACTACACCAGCGCCTCGGCCACCAGCCCGCCCGTCTTCCCGGACCTCCCGGCGTTCAACGACCAAAACGCCTCGTTCGACTTCACGGCAAGGCTACGCAGTCTTGCCAGCCCTGAACACCCGATCGACGTACCGTTGAAGATAAAAAGAACCCTCTTCTACACCCTATCAATCAACGCGATCCCATGCGCGGCGAACGAGACATGCGAGGCGATACGCAACACGTCGAGGTTCGCTGCGAGCATCAACAACATAACATTCGACATGCCGTCGACGTCGATCCTGGAGGCGTACTACCGCGGGGTGAACCGCGGGGTGTACGGGGACGACTTCCCGGACGTCCCCCCGCTGAAGTTCAACTACACGCAGGCGAGCGGGCTGAACGCGTCGCTGCGGCTGCCGGAGGTGGCGACGGAGGTGACGATGCTGAAGCACAATGAGACGGTGGAGCTGGTGTTTCAGGGGACCAACCTGGTGGCCGGAGTGGACCACCCCATGCATCTGCATGGGCATAGTTTCTACGTGGTGGGGTCTGGGTTCGGTAATTATAAGAGGAAGAGGGATGAGTTGACTTATAATCTTGTGGATCCTCCTCATATGCAGACCATTGCTGTTCCTCAGAATGGTTGGACTGCTATCAGATTCAAAGCTAATAATCCCGGTATGTTTACGGTTATAATAATAATATTATTATTATCAATTAATTTGTTTGTTTGTTTCACATATTGACAATATTTTTATTCTTAGATGGTATAATTGGTCATTATTTATTATTGAATATGATGTCCTACGATATATAGATACCGGAAGGAAACTATTGGTACCTACGTAATTGTGTCCCTGAGCTCAATATTAATAAATCTATATATGTTTTAATTGATAGGGTCAAATTAAGTATCTAGGGTCGTATATACTGTAAGATGCTTTATTAAATAATAATCAATTCATTAAGTATTTCATTATTTTACAGGTTTCTACGTACATGGTTTTTTGTGCTTGAAAAACTTAAGTTTATTTAATTGCAAATATTTATATAATTTTTAACAACTTTAATTTAAAAATTTTGATAATTGTAACTGGATGCAGGTGTTTGGTTTATGCATTGTCATCTAGAACGACACGTGAGTTGGGGAATGGGGATGGTGTTCATAGTAAGGAACGGGAAAAGCAGCAACGCTAGAGTTTTGCCACCACCTTCCGACATGCCACCATGTTAATTAATTCACAAATTTATTTCCTAATACTACGTTTTCGATATGATCGTGTGTTTATTTACATTAATTTTGTTCTCCAACTCCTTGTTTTTCGCATTAATTAATTTGAGTTTTGTTTGAATTGTAATAAGATTGTCTATTAGTTACCATGCATGCATACCCAATTGTAAGTTGATTATCTATAATATTAGTGAAAATCAAAGTTTATTATTATTTGCTTATTTTTATTTTTTTCATTTTGAGCCCTATATTAATATATACAACTAAAAGATACGATTATTTCTTACTCCATTTTCTTTTTCCCCTTACCATGCGGAACCACCGACCTCCGACCGTCCTCGACCTCTGACCATTGCCAGCGCCGACAAACGACCATCTCCGCTAACTGCGCCCACGGCCAAACACCGACCATCGTCGCCAACCACGTCGGTTTTGGGCGCGCTCGACGGCGACTGTGGGTTTTCGGTAGCGGGCATGATCGGTTGGTGGCGACGGCGATGGCGATGGCAATGGCGGGGTACGATCGGTTGTCAGCGGCGGGTGCGGTTGTAGGTCGCATTTGATTGTCAGTGGCGGGGGCAACGCACGGTTAGTGGTATGTAATACCACAGCAGTGTTCGGTAGTCGAAGGTGGTGGCAATTTCCAATGAGTGATAAATTTCATTCCTTTATAAGTGTTTTGTCACTAGAATGTATTTTGAATTTAAATTCCTTTGATCGATTTAATTCTATTAAATTTCAAATCAATTGAAAAATATTAAATTTCAAATCCAATTCTTATTAATTTCAATTTCAATACATTTCGCGAAGCAAACGCCCTTACTTTTTCACTAGAATGTATCTCCATGGATTTGGAGATATGTGTAAAAGTATAATTACATGATGCCATAAACGTACTATTATTGTCCACATTGAACCAATACCACCATGTCGATCTTATTTTGTTTACTACTACTTTACCAATGAATATTAAATTTATCTCATCTCCACACCAAAAAAAGTTTCTTCTTGTTCTCAGAGCGATGTATGATTCTTTTTTGAGCTTTGTACTTTGAAAATATGTAAATGAGAATACTACTTGAAATTGATTCTATCAAAATGAGATGGCCTCCTATATATGAAATGAGTTGTAGCCTTCCATAGAGACAGTCTAGATACGAAAGAGTCAATAACCGATCTCCCATATTTATCCAAATTCATGTTAGGGTGGTGGGGGTGCCCATGCCACACCCACCACACTACACCACGCACCCACTGTTAAATATTTTAGTGTAATTATAGATTGCGTGTGTCATTCAAACAATAGTACACGCTTGTTTGAATGTCATCGGGACTAACGGGGGTTCGGACAGTGCCCCTGAGAGAAGTGGGGTCCAAGGGGCGGCAGCCCCTGGCGGGGTCCAAGGGCAGAGCCCCTGGCTGGGGTCGAGCTGCCAGGTCAGCTTGGAAATTTTCTATTTTGAACAAAAGTCCTTCATAAAAAATGCATTAGAAATTGATTTTTGACCAAAATTGTATTAATTAAACTTGAGGGACTAAAGGTGTACTTTGTTCAAAACCGCATATCAGCATGGAAAACTTCAATCTCGTTTATGTTGGGATTGATAGTCCAGAAGAAATTGATAAGGGAGAAACTCGAATTACACACAGCATCCAAAAATTCATACGAATTCTTGAATCAATTCTGATTTTATCCGGTCAAATTATTGGTATACACTCCAATTATTTGATCTGAAAGTGAAATCACACGACTTCAGAATCATCCGGTCATTGCTCTGTTAAGAAATCCCCAACACCCACCAATCAAAACATGTCATATCACATCACACTAATTTAAACGGGCACTCACACAACACTACACCATACCATTTTTTTAAGTTGCTTCAATCAAATTAAAAATTACATTAAAATAAAAAACTAGTTTAAAATTTAAAAAATACAAGAAAAATAACAATAATATTAAACAAATTATTCTTCGTCATCCGAAACCGTGATATCAACATTATAGTTCCACGAGATCGAATCTAAGTCTAAAATGTGTGTTCTCATCGAACAACTCCAAAATTATATTTTCGTTCTCAACTGGATTCGTCGATGGATCTCAAATGTGCACAAGAGAAATAGCATTGCCTTCATTATTTATAATCATATTGTGAAGTATAATGCACGCGTACATTTGAGTGCTCTTCTCTTGATCTTTATCGCTCTACCTGGTCGAGCAATTATTTGCAATTGTGCTTTTAAAACATCGAAAGCTCGTTCGATGTCTTTTCTTGCGGACACTTGCACATTTTTAAATTTCTTTTCTTTGTATTCAATTGGATAAGAATATGATTTCACAAAAGTTGACCAGGATGGATATATACAGTCGGCAAGATAGTAACCACGTTTATATTGATGTCTGTTAACATCAAATGGACATAACGGGATGGTTCCATTCAATTCTCATGTGAAGATTGGAGATTGATTGAGAACATTAATGTCGTTGTTAGAATCGGCTACACCAAAATAAGCATGCCAAATCCAAAAATCTTGTGACGCCACGGCTTTGAGAATCACCGTAGGACCATGGTGGTCACCTTGATGATATTGTCCTCACAAACGTGTAGGGAAATTTCTCCATTCCCAATGAGTGTAATCAATACTACCGAGCATTTTCGGAAGACCATGTCTATATTGATGTGCAGCGTACAATAATGCAATATCATGACTAGCAGGCCTTCACAAATATTTATCACCGTATAATTCAATAATAGTGTTGCAAAAATATTCAAGACATTCACGATAAGTCCTAGCAGACATAGCTAAGTGTTCGCTGTATGTGTCGGGTGAATTACATGTTGCGAGTTGACGTATTGCCGAAGTGCACTTTTGAATTGCCATGAACCTTGCTTTCCACCGCCCATCGAACCCTTCTCGGAATTATGGAAAGTTGCTCCGTATATCTTTAACAATGCGTAGAAATAAAAATCGAGGCACCCGAAACCTATTTCTAAACATTTCGTCTGAGTAATTTGGGTTCTCAACAAAATAATCGTTCATAAGAACGTTATTAGCCCCGACACGATCACGTGTTCAGCAAGAAGACTTAAAAATTTCAACCCATCAGAATCGGAACCATCGGAATAGGATGAGGAGGAAACATAATAAATATCACGAGACATTTTTTTAAAAGTTATTAGTGAGAGGAAACATAATAAATATCACGGCGTGAGGGACCTGCGGCAATGTTTTCGCACGGCGCCGGCCCTGCCGTGAGGCCGCAGGGACAGTGCCCCTACTCCCCTTAGCTCAGACCATCAATCCAAGATAGGTAGGTTTGTAAACGAACTGAAAGAATATGAACGGAGCTTTGTTCGTGTTCGTTCATTGAAAATAACTTGTTTATGAACTGTTCACAAATGCTTACCAAATGAGATTTATTGTTTGTGTTAGTTCATAAAGAAAATGAATACGTGCATGAACCCAAAAGAAGGCAAGCGAATGCACTCAAATATTCATGAACATTAATGAACACAAACAAAATTTTCTAAAGAAACAAATACAAACCACCATATTTTGATTTTATAATTAAAATCACAAAAGTTATGTAATCTCTACCAAATATAAATAAGTACTTAATATAATTATCTCAAACATTAATTAATGAACGAATACAAACGAACGTTAACGAACACATTATCGAACATTAACAAGCATAATGAACGAACACAGCCTCTTTTCATGTTTGTTCTTTAACTAAATGCATAAAATTCTCTTGTTCGTGCTCGTTCATTTATTAAACGAATGAACATTAACGAATCCCCCACCAAACTTTTTACGAACAGTTTGCTAAACACTAGGTTCGTTTACAGGGTGAAATAAATGAACGAAATTCTCTTGTTCGTGTTCGTTCATTTATTAAACAAACGAATGAACATTAACGAACCCCCGCCAAACTTTTTACGAACTGTTTGCTGAACACTCGGTTCGTTTACAGGTAAATGAACGAACATAAACGAACCTCCCGCTAAATCTTTTACGAACTGTCCGCTGAACACTCGGTTTGTTTACAGGATGAACGGGAAGGTACATCTTTGATGATAAAAAACCGATGCTAAATCTTCAACATTTGCTTAATCCACACTAACGCCAAATAAGCCACATTTTTCAAGGTTTGACTACTTTTAAGCCGAATGTAAAGTAGAAACACCTCATCATCCTGACAATGTTCTTCACGTGTGACGTAGACCATTGTCACAGTATAGAATATCATCTACAAAGAAAATATGTGAAAAATGGCCATCGAAACTGCATTTTGCATACTTGAATTTAGATATTCCATATTAAATAAGAATAAGAATGGATATAACAGATCACCCTGCCATAAACCTCAAAAGCAATGAAATTCCTTTGCTCTACAAGAACGAAAGAGTGAGTGCAGGACAAACACCCTTTGATCCACAACTTTTTTGTGATATCCGTAAACACCTTAGTGACGTTTTTTAATTCACAGTTCAATACTTAAGACATGGTCATCGTAATATCATACGCTCTTTATGTACTTAACCACATCTTTATTTTCATGTTTTTTAGTTGTCTACATCTTTATATTCGAAGTTTAATCGTCTTAAGTTAATACATTTCTTTTTACGTATTAATCACGTTAATGTCACTGTAGCAACACGTAAAGAAAACGAATGTTATCCTTTTAGTTATTACGGAGTGGAAACAATAATTAGATCGATACGTCACATACAACAATCTGATTCCTCATGCTTTAACACGCACCGCAACGCGTAAGTTCGTGATACTAGCCTTTGATCGATTATCAAAAATTGCCATTGCAATCTTTCGTGATGAATTTCAGCATGACAGTTTTTTTATCTTCAACAAAATGCCTAAAAACACCTAAAATTGCCATTGCAATCTTTCGTGATGAATATCAGCATGACAGTTTTTTTATCTCCATCAAAATGCCTAAAAACACCTAAAAACATGTCTAGATAACAATCTCCAACCAAAAAGGCTAAACACCTACAAACGTGTCTACTTAGTTGTCGAAACATTTCTACTAATTCTTCAAAAGCAATTTTTTTCAGCCCTACAAACGCTCGATCTTAGATATTCTTATATTTTTACCTCATCAACACTTTTTACATTTATATTTTAAACTATTTTTTTAACTTTGTATTTTAGAAATAATAAAATATAAAAAATATAATAATAATGTTTAAGTTTTGTAAAATTTAAATTTTTAGATTTACAAATTAAACATTACGTATGTATGCACACACTAAATGGTTATTAACACAGCAATTGATTATTAATTAAAGGAAAATTTCTCTAAATGTTTATTTGCTCGACTTTTTCCTCAATATGTCTTCTTCAAAGCTTATTTTTCAAAATGTCCTCTCAAGACAATGTGTCGGCATCTCTACAAATAGGCGCGGACACATGTACAGCAGATTCAGTCACAAATAGACGTGTGTGTCTAAGCAAGCGAGCGCTTGTTCCCTCAAAGAAACGTCTGCTTAAGCACACGTGTTCATTTTTTACTGGTTCTTCTATACATACGTCCACCTGAAGCCATGTCTAATAGGAACATTTTGAGCAATGATTTTTGGAGGGAACATTTTAAGAGAAGAGAAGAAAATGAATATTTTGGGAATTCGTCCTTAAATAAATCCTTAAAGCACAAGATACAACTACTTAAAGCTACTATTATGTTAATACTAAAATTAATATTTAACATATTTCTTTTTTCTTTATAACTATTAAAATATTATTATTATAAATTATAAATAAATAATATTATGACATACTTATTTTTATCTATGTTTCAATACAAATTTTATTTGACGACAACCTTTTAATTATAATATTATTTTTATTTTTTCACAATGTAATTATTTTTTAAATTCTAGATGTACCGTTGCAACACCTTTTCGCTATAAATTTTATTCAAAATCAAACCGTCACAACACAACCGAAACCTACAAGTTAAGTATAATATATATATATATATATATATATATATATATATATATATATATATATATATATGAAAGAGATCATTTGAAAACCATGTTATAAATGAAAACCATAAAAACCAGAGATTACATATATGTAAGTACGTATTACAAAATGTATGTAACATCCCACATTGGTTGGGAAGGAAAACGAAGGCTTCTTTATAAGGGGCTTGAAACCTTCCCCACTGTGAAGTGTTTTGCCTGGGCGATGGTGGTACGTCCCGGTCCAGGTGAAAACAAAACCGTGAGGCGATGGTGGTTCGTCCCGGCCAAAGCGGATAATATCATGGTGCGGTTACGCTGGGCTGTTACAGATGGTATCAGAGCCAGGGTCGGGCTGGTGTGCCAGCGAGGACGCTGGGCTCCCTAAGGGGGTGGATTGTAACATCCCACATTGGTGGGAAGGAAAACGAATGCTTCTTTACGAGGGGCTTGAGACCTTCCCCACTATGACACATTTTGCCTGGGCGATGGTGGTACGTCCCTGTCCAGGTAAAAATAAAATCGCGGCGATGCTGGTTCGTCTCGGCCAAAGCGGACAATATCATGGTGCGGTTACGCTGGGCTGTTAAAACGAATAACTAAGATTTACATATATGTAAGGGTTATGTATATGTATGTCACACCCCCGCTTAAAGCGAAAACACGAGGATGTAACGGAAGGGATCGTCATAACACATTGTTAGTTAGTAGAGATGCATTAAATGATGAAAAGTCAACGTGTCATGATGTCACCCGACACAAATGGAGACTTGTGCCGTGGTTAGTCAATTCCACGACAAACATAGCCAAAGAATCAAAAGAATTGTAAGTCCCACAACCCGGGAGCAAGTTCACAAATCATGAATAACAAAGAAAAAAAAACCCAACGTAATTGTCAAACACATCCAATAAGTTTAAAAATGCAAATCCTAAGGTCGTCGCTAAGGCAGCATCCCTAGCTATCCTCAATGATTGTTACTTGAAAAGATATGCTCAAAAAGGTCAACGTATTGTTGGTGAGTTCGTAGGTTTAAGTAGTAAACATAATTGATGCTGTGTAATAGTTTTGTAGAACATAGTGTATACAGAACTTGTCAGAACATATTCACCGTAGGGCCCATCCCTGGCCACTTTCAATCCCAACTAGTATACCAACAAACAAGGGTGGGGGTGTCAGCCCAATAGTACTATCAATACCAGCTCCAACACCAGAATTAAAATAGTTGTGAATAAAGAACCACACAGCAAACTCATGCATGTACCAGATATACACTTACAAAACAGTAAACACAACAGTCCCAAAGAATAATTGAGTGCACAACATAAAAAGGGTGAGCATACTTTTCCCCCAAGTTTGTAAACAATTGAAATGAAAACTGGACCGCGAAACTCACCTTGTAATGATACGATATAAAGTGAACAAATTCTTCAAAGAATAAGAGCAACGCACGATCAAACACCTATTATTAATTGTAACTAAGTCTTAAAATGCGTTCAACGAGAATAGATGCATTCGGTCGGTTTGGGTTCGACGCATGACACACACACACAAATATATATATATATATATATATATATATATATATATATATATATATATATATATATATATATATATATATATATATATATATATATATATGAAAGAGATCCCTTGAAAACCATGTTATAAATGAAAACCATGAAAACCAGATATTACATATATGTAAGTACGTATTACAAATGTATGTAACATCCCACATTGGTTAGGAAGGAAAACGAAGGCTTCTTTATAAGGGGCTTGAAACCTTCCCCACTATGAAGCATTTTGCCTGGGCAATGGTGGTACGTCCCGGTCTAGGTGAAAACAAAACCGTGAGGTGATGGTGGTTCGTCCAGGCCAAAGCGGATAATATCATGGTGCGGTTACGCTGGGCTGTTACAGATGGTATCAGAGCCAGGGCCGGGCCGGTGTGCCAACGAGGACGCTGGGCTCCCTAAGGGGGGTGGATTGTAACATCCCACATTGGTTGGGAAGGAAAACGAAGGCTTCTTTACAAGGGGCTTGAGACCTTCCCCACTATGACGCATTTGCCTGGGCGATGGTGGTACGTCCCTGTCCAGGTAAAAACAAAATCGCGGCAATGCTGGTTCGTCCCGGCCAAAGCGGACAATATCATGGTGCGGTTACGCTGGGCTGTTACAACGTATAACTAAGAGTTACATATATGTAAGGGTTATGTATATGTATGTCACACCCCCGCTTAAAGTGGAAACACGAGGATGTAACGGACGGGATCGTCATAACACATTGTTAGTTAGTAGAGATGCATTAAATGATGAAAAGACAACGTGTCATGGCGTCACCCGACACAAATGGAGACTTGTGCCGTGGTTAGTCAATTCCACGACAAACATAGCCAAAGAATCAAAAGAATTGTAAGTCCCACAACCCGGGAGCAAGTTCACAAATCATGAATAACAAAGAAAAAAAACCCAACGTAATAGTAAGTTCACAAATCATGAATAACAAAGAAAAAAAACCCAACGTAATTGTCAAACACATCCAATAAGTTTAAAAATGCAAATCCTAAGGTCGTCGCTAAGGCAGCATCCCTAGCTATCCTCAATGATTGTTACCTGAAAAGATATGCTCAAAAAGGTCAACGTATTGTTGGTGAGTTCGCAGGTTTAAGTAGTAAACATAATTGATGCTGTGTAATAGTTTTGTAAAACATAGTGTATATAGATCTTGTCGGAACATATTCACCCTAGGTCCCATCCCTGGCCACTTTCAGTCCCAATTAGTATACCAACAAACAAGGGGGGGGGTGTCAGCCCCATAGTACTATCAATACCAGTCCGTCGGTTCCAACACCAGAATTAAAATAGTTGTGAATAAAGAACCACACAACAAACTCATGCATGTACCAGATATACACTTACAAAACAGTAAACACAACAGTCCCAAAGAATAATTGAGTGCACAGCATAAAAAGGGTGAACATACTTTTCCCCAAGTTTGTAAACAATTGAAATGAAAACTGGACCGCGAAACTCACCTTGTAATGATACGATATAAAGTGAACAAAGTCTTCAAAGAATAAGAGCAACGCACGATCAAACATCTATTATTAATTGTAACTAAGTCTTAAAATGCGTTCAACGAGAATAGATGCATTCGGTCGGTTCGGGTCGGTTTGGGTTCGACGCATGACACACACACAAATATATATATATAGATATATATATAATATATATATATATATATATATATATATATATATATATATATATATATATATATATATATATATATATATATATATATATATATATATATATATATATATATATATGACACACCATATAATAATAATACTAATAATAATGATAGTAATATTAATAAAGATATTATTTTACCATTAATAAAATAAAATGATAATGATATTACTAATAATCATAATAATAATAATCCTAATAATATTAATATTAATATTAATAATGTTAATATTAATAATAAAGATACTATTGTTATTATAAAAAAATACTTAATAATAATAATAATAATAATAATAATAATAATAATAATAATAATAATAATAATAATGATAATAATAATAATATCAATAATACAAGCCACACGCACACCATTTACGCACACATCCACGGGTTCAAACACACACACACGATACACACATGACACACGCACACCTACGGGTTCAAACACGCACACTTCAAACGCCCAACACCCACTTCATCCACACTACACATCATGTTTAAACACATATACACACTCATAATATTAATCACACACTCATGGTTTATACATATATATACATCTGTACGCACACACATTATCAAGAATATATATACATTCAACACACACATAATTAACCATTTAAACAAACACGTATGTATATACATTTAAGCAGATGAATACACACGCAACATGCACCGACACGAACGCAAAACAACATCATGCACCCAAGGGGGACTGTCATGCAACTACACACATCTACACACACATACTCACGCACAGCACACACAAACCGCATATATATACCCCTGCATCGGCACACACACACATACATATATATACATATGCAACAAACACATACATATATACATACGCAACACATACAGAGCGAACGAATACCACGAAACCCGATTCAACCGAACTAATCACGACAAAAAAACGAAACGAAGTTCATGACGATCGGTTACCTGCGAAACGAGTAAACGGCGAGGCGACGACGACAAACGACGGCTAACGGCGGCAAAACGAGGTTGATTCGGTGGTGCAACGACGTAGGGTAACGCGGCGGCAGAGAAGGGTTTCGAATGGGGGGTCTGCCGAAGTCTCCATGCATTTGTATTATATAATTTGGTTATTTACAGTTTAGCCCCTCGACTATTTAGGAATTAATTCCTTTTAGTTTGAAAATTATTTATTTTGAACCCTAAACTTTTTATTTTATTTTTCTATTTAATCCAAACTTTATAACCGTAACTCTTAACGAACCAATTTAAAGAAAATATGTACACGCGTTATGACGTGACACGAAATAATATTAGTGCGGTCAAGGTTTGCGGCGTCGCGAGCGTGATTCGATAGGTTTTCAGGCGAATGATGTCGTATGAAGTAATAATAATAATACTTATCCAACTTATCATATTATAACGTTTTAGATTGACGCGCAAGACAAAAGAAAAAGTGAAAATTCAGGATAGAAAACGAGTTAATTATGCAGAATAAATAATACGCAATAAGAGTTAACGAGCTTAACGTTAATTGACGGACCTGTTAGTGACGGATGTCACAGTATCCCCCAGTTGAGAGAATTTCGTCCCGAAATTTAGCTGGAGTTAGATCCTGAAGCTCTATCCGCGAACAGATTTCATCTGGTCTTCCCGTTCCCACGTAAATTCTGGCCCTTGCTTAGAATTCCATCGTACCCTGACAATTGGAATTTTGTTGCTCTTCAATCGTTTGACTTCCCGGTCTATAATTTCTATTGGTTCTTCAACAAAATGAAGTTTCTCATCAATTTTGATCTCCTCAAGTGGCACATGAAAGGATTCATCAGTTAAACATTTCTTGAGGTTTGACACATGAAATGTATCATGCACGCCACTAAGCTCTTGAGGCAACTTTAATCGATACGCCGCAGGACTAATTCTTTCAGTGATCTCGAATGGTCCCACATACCTTGGAGCTAACTTTCCTTTCTTTCCAAACCGTATAATCCTTTCCAAGGTGAAACTTTCAATAAGACTCGATCACCCACGCTAAATTCCAGAGGTTTCTGACGGTTGTCGGCGTAACTTTTCTGACGGTCTCTATCTGCCTTAAGTCTATCCTTGATTTGAAATATCTTATCAGTTGTTTCCTGAATGATTCCGGACCTCTCAATTGACTTTCACCAATCTCATTCCAACACACTAGAGACCTGCACTTTCTTCCATACAATGCTTCGAACGGAGCACATCCAATGCTCGTATGGTAACTATTATTATAAGAGAATTCGATCAACGCTAAGTGAGTATCCCAACTACCACCAAAGTCAATCACACATGCCCTAAGCATGTCTTCTAGAGTCTGTATCGTACGTTCGCTTTGACCATCCGTTAAGATGATAGGCAGTACTTAAATCTAATCGAGTGCCCATTGCGTTCTGTAGAGTTTGCCAAAACCGCTATGTAAATCGACTATCACGATCTGATATAATTGACACGGGCACTCCATGCCTTGCCACGATCTCATTTACATATAATCTCGCTAGCTTTTCCATCTTATAATCCTCGCGAATCGGTAAGAAATGAGCGGATTTCGTCATTCGATCCACAATAACCCAAATTGAATCATGCCCGCTGATCGTTTTAGGAAGCTTAGTGATGAAATCATCACTATATTTTCCTATTTCTATTGGGAATTTCCGGTTGCTGTAATAATCCTGATGGTTTTTGATGTTCGGCTTTGACTTTCGATCAAGTCAAACATTCATTTACATATATGGCAATATCTTCTTCATACCTGGCCACCAATACAATTCCTTAAGATCTTGGTACATCTTGTCTGCACCAGGATGAACATAATACTTGGACTTATGTGCTTCGTTCATAACCAAGGTTCGAAACATCTCCCCACTTAGGTACCCATATACGGTCCATGAAATACCTTACGCCATCCTCCTTACAATTCATCTGTTTATCCAACCTCGAAACTCCTCACTTGCAATATTCTCTTCCTTCAGCGCTTCACCTTGTGCTGTCAGGATCTGGGTTTTCAGATTCGATTGAATGGTCATCCCTAACGCTTGTGCACGTAAAGGTTTCACGCGTTCCTTTCTACTCAAGGCATCGGCCAGCACATTTGTCTTTCCTGGATGATATCGGATCTCACAGTCATAGTGACTGAGAAGTTCCACCCATCGCCTTTGGCGCATGTTAAGTTCATTTTGATTAAAAATGTGTTGAAGACTCTTATGATCCGTGTAGATAACGAACTTAGTCCCATACAGGTAATGCCTCCATATCTTAAGTGCAAATACCACTGCGCCTAATTCAGATCATGTGTCGTATAGTTCTTTTCGTGAACCTTAAGTTGACGTGAGGCGTAAGCAATCACCTTATCTTTTTGCATTAGTACTCATCTCAGTCCTTGATGTGATGCGTCGCAAAACACCACAAAGTCGTTGGAGCCATCTGGAATAGTTAATATCAGGGCATTACACAGTCTTTCCTTCAACATCTGGAATGCCTCTTCTTGCTTATGCCCCAATCAAACTTCTTGTCCTTCTGAGTTAACATTGTCAACGGTTGGGCGATTTTAGAGAAGTTTACAAGAATCATCGGTAATAACCAGCCAACCCTAAGAATTGCAGTATCTCGAAGGCGTCTTAGGTGTATCCCATTTCTTAACTGCTTCGATCTTTCCAGGATCAACATGAATTCTGTTCTCATTCACCACGTGTCCTAGAAATTTCACTTCTCGTAACAAGAATTCATACTTTGAGAACTTGGCATAAAGTTTCTCTTCCTTTAATAGCTCCAGTATCGTTCGTAGGTGCTGATCATGGTCTTCCTTCGATCGAGAGTAGTAAGAATATCGTCTACGAACACGATTACAAACTTATCCAAATAGGGTTTACACGGTTCATCAAATCCATAAACACCGCTGGAGCGTTGGTCAGACCAAACGGCATTACTAAGAACTCATAGTGTCCATATCGAGTTCTAAACGCTGTTTTGGTATGTCATCCTCATGAACCCTCAATTGATGATAGACCAATCGTAGATCGATCTTAGAGAAGTAAGAAGCTCATTGTAATTGTTCGAATAGATCGTCGATTCTAGGAATCCCGGTAATCGATGCACATTCTGAACGATCCATCTTTCTTCTTGACAAATAATATCGGTGCTCCACATGGTGAATGACTTGGTCGTATGAAAACCTTATCCAATAATTCCTGCAATTGACTCGATAATTCCTGCATTTCTGATGTGCCAATCGATATGGTGTCTTTGCTACAGTGTTGCTCCAGGGATCAAATCTATACGGAATTTCACCTGTCGAGGAGGAGGCAAACCGGACAAGTCATCAGGAAATACTTCCGGAAAGTCTCGCACCACCGGAATATTCCCCAGTTTCCTTTCCTCTGCTTTCTTTTCCATCAAATGCGCTAAAAACGCGTAGCATTGCTTCTGCAGGCATCGACGGGTCTTCATGCAGGAGATAAGTTTTAGGTTCCTTCCTGGACATTCTCCTAGTATCCTGAGCATATCACCGTTAAACATAGGGGTCTCGGCAAACAATTTCAGCTCCATATTTTGATAACTAATCCATCCCCACTACCACATCAAAACTTCCCAATTCAAATGGTATCAAATCTATATCAAAAGTGTAGTCCTCTAACGTTATCATGCACCTCTAATATCTCACTAGCTTTCACAAACTTACATTAGCCATTTCTACAGAGTAACTAGTCTCTAGAGAACTAGGGTTCAACCAAGTAGAGGTGCAAATTCAGAAGAAACAAAACTATTGTCTGCCCCAGTATCAAATAATACGGATGCGAAATGATTATTGAGAAGGTACGAACCCGTAACAACATTCGGATCCTGACGAGCGTCGTTTGCTCCGATCACGAACGCACGTCCTCGGGCAGCATTCCCTTGATTTGCCTGATCTGATTGCCAGCTATCGCCATCACTTGATTTTGATTATTCCCTTGTTGACCCGGTGCCCGATTCAGTCTAGGGCACACATTACGATAATGATCAGGGCTCCCACACTCATAACAAACCCTGACGTTTCCTGCTGGATTAACCGCATTTACCGGTGCAATCAAGTTTGGCGCCACCCTACAGTCTTTCGCAAAATGCCCCGGGCGCCTACAGTTTACCCACACCCGCCACGGCATCGCTTGCGGATGATGAAAATTGCACTTACCACACTTAGGATGTGGCCCAACATATTCTCTTCTACCCTGGTTCACCGCCACAAAGTTCCTTGTTGTCTTCGCCTTCTTATCAAAACTTCCAGCGCCCTGTCTACTTGTTTCCCCCGTATCTTTCCTCTTCTCTCCTCTTTTCCCAATACACCAGTTCTCACCATCTCATCAGTTAATGTGCCCGCTTTCAGAATTGCACTTTGAATCGTAGGGGGAGCGGCTGCAGTTACCATCGGTCGGATTTGAGGAGCCAATCCTCATATATACCTTTCTATCCTCTTTGATTCTAGGGTAACCAAATGCGGGACAAGACTAGCCAATCATGAAATCGATCAGTGTACGCCGCGTGCCCAGCTCCACCATAGCATAATTCCAGAACTCCTGCTCTAACTTCATTCATTATTAGGGCAATACTCCTCAGTGATCAAGGCCTTAAATTTATCCCAAGTTATTTGCATTGCCACCTTCCCCTTGCCGGATTTGAGTATTCCACCAAGTTAATGCCTTACCTTGCAATGAACAGGTGGCAAACTTGATCTTCTGACTATCCAAGCACTCACTGATATCAATCAACCCTTCCATCTTCTCAAGCCATCTAGTCAAAGCTATTGCTCCACCTTTGCCATCAAATTCCTTGGGTTTGCAGCCACGATTCCTTATAAGTGCATCCTCGTCTTCTCCCACCAGCTCTAGTTTCATTACCATTTCCTCCCATTGAGTTTCCATTACCCAGACCATTTTCATTTCCATTACCAAACCCATTTCATTCCCATTCTCATTTCCCTCTCCATCATGGTTGTCAGTCCACCTTCGTAACCAGTCTCACCATCTTCCTCTCCTATATTATCCCTTCCATTATTCCCACCATGTGTTGTCATCACCACCGTTGTTGTGATTCAGAAGATTGTCGCTTACTTTAGCCACTATGGTTGGGATCAGCGCAGCACTGCTGAGCAATCATAGCATCTATGTCAGGGTTTCAGCTCCTGGTTTTTACCAGCTCGACCACCTTGTTCCTGCTCCAGGTGCTCCACCTCTACCACCAGTACCTCTTCCTCTGCTCTGCCCCTCGGGGCAGCATCCTCACAACTGTTACTGCGAGTAACTCTTCTGGGTGACATTTTCTAATCAGTAAAGGAAAATCGTATGCTTCAATCATATCAAGGTTTATCATAATCCAACCATCCACGAGCAGTGATATGTCAGTGCAACCATATAATTCCAAGACAACATCACCACAATCTCAATAATATAATCTAAAGTTCCATTCCTATAAATCATAATACTCCAATCATAACCAATACTAAAATCAAAGTCAAAATAATAATCTAATAATCTCAAGCCAACAATTTAAAAAGAATCTAATAATAAGTAATAATCAATAATGGCATAAGGCGTTCCTAGTTCAGTCCTTCTTATTGCTCCATGAGCAGGGAAGCGACAAGTCCTCCTCTCATGCGACGTGCAAACTCTCTCTTGCCCTTTAGAGCCGAAGGGGTAGGCAGATGGCCACCATCATCCTGAATAATCGATGGGTTGTAGGCGCCTCTTGTATAGGACCCCACACGACTCTCACAACTGCTAATGGATCTAGGAGAATCAGGTGGTGATTCAGGAATGTCCCTGATAGCTCTTTGAAGCGGTACCACGTTACCTGGTTGAGGGAAGGTTCTCTTGCAACATAGGCTCTCCTGGGTGGCTCCAAATCCATAGGGTCTAAAGCACTTCGTCATTGACCTCGTCTTCGGGTCTACGCCTTCGCACACCTACTGCTAACTCACTTCACTTGGACGGGCCAGGTGAGGGACCTCCTCACTCTCCGAGTCAGAAGAATCACAATGATAGAAGGGGGAACGGAAGAACCAGTAGAAGACATCTATAAGGAAAAAGTAGGAGTACTTTCCTCAGGTTAAGTAGATCAAACAGTAGAGAAACATATGACAGAATGGAGGAACATAGATGCACACAACCCTAGTATGCATTCTACATGAAGGTTCCTAGGTTATAGTCGAGTCGAGTGATTCGCCTAATTCTCTATAACCTGGCTCTGAAACCAATCTGTCACACCCCGCTTAAAGCGGAAACACGAGGATGTAAGGACGGGATGTCAAACACATTGTTAGTTAGTAGAGATGCATTAAATGATGAAAAGTCAACGTGTCATGACGTCACCCGACACAAATGGAGACTTGTGCCGTGGTTAGTCAATTCCACGACAAACATAGCCAAAGAATCAAAAGAATTGGAAGTCCCACAACCGGGAGCAAGTCACAATCATGAATACACAAAGAAAAAAAACCCAACGTAATTGTCACAGAATCCAATAAGTTTAAAAATGCAAATCTTAAGGTCGTCGCTAAGGGCAGCATCCCTAGCTATCCTCAATGATGTTACTGAAAAGATATGATCAAAAGGTCAATGTATTGTTGTGAGTTCGCAGGTTTAAGTAGTAAACATAATTGATGCTGTGTAATAGTTTGTAGGACATAATGTATACAGTATAAGCAAGTAATATCACATGTAAACAGAGCATCACAACTAAACCTACGACGTATACACAGATCTTGTTGGAACAATTCACCCTAGGGCCGTCCTGGCCACTGTCAGTCCCAACTAGTATACCAACAAACAAGGGTGGGGGTGTCAGCCCAATAGTACTATCAATACTTGTCCGTCGGTTCCAACACCGGAATTAAATAGTTGTAATAAAAAACCACACAGTAAACTCATGCAGGTACCAGATATACACTTACAAAACAAAAACACAACAGTCCCAAAGAATAATTTAGTTCACAGCATAAAAAGGGTGAGCATACTTTTTCCCCCAAGTTTGTAAACAATTAAAATGAAAACGGGGCGCGAAACTCACCTTGTAATGATACGATATAAAGTGATCAAAGTCTTCAAAGAATAAGAGCGACGCACGATCAAACACCTATTATTAATTGTAACTACGTCTTAAAATACGTTCAATGAAAATAGATGCATTCGGTCGGTTCGGGTCAGTTCGGGTCGACGCGCGACACACACACAAATAGATATTATATATATATATATATATATATATATAATATATATATATATATTATATATAAATAATAATAATATTATAATAATGATAGTAAATTAATAAAGATATTTTTACCATTAATAAAATAAAATGATAATGATATATAATAATGATAATAATAATAATCCTAATAATATTAATATTAATAATGTTAATATTATAATGAAGATACTATTGTTATTATAAAAAAAATACTTTAATAATAATAATAATAATAATAATAATAATATAATAATAATAAATAATAATAATAATAAAATAATATCAATAATACAAACCACACGCACCACTATTTACGCACACATCCACGGGTTCATCAAACACACAACATGACACACGCACCCTACGAGTTCAAACACACACACTTCAAACGCCCAACACCCACTTCATCCACACTACACATCATGTTTAAACACATATACACACTCATAATATTAATCACACACTCATGGTTATACATATATATACATTTGTACGCACACACATTATCAAAATATATATACATTCAACACACATATAATTAACCATTTAAACACACACGTATATATATACATTTAAGCAGTGAATACACACGCAACATGCACCGACACGAACGCAAAACAGCATCCATGCGCCAATAGGAGCTGTCATGCAACTACACACATCTACAACACATACGCACGCACGCACACACAAACGCATATATATACCCCTGCATCGGCACACACACACGTACATATATATACATACGCAACACACACATACATATATATACATACGCAACACATACAGAGCGAACGAATACCACGAAACCCGATTCAACCGAACCAATCGCGACAATGAAACGAACGAAACGAAACGAAACGAAACGAAACGAAGTTCACGACGATCGGTTACCTGCGAAACGAGTAAACGAAGAGACGACGGCGACAAACGAAGGCTAACGACGGCAAAACGAGGTTGATTCGGTGGTGCGACGACGGTAGGGTAACGCGGCGGCAGAAGGGTTTCGAATGGGGGGCTCGGCGAAGTCTCCATGCATTTGTATATATATAATTTGGTTATTATAGTTTAGCTTCTCGAATATTTAGGAATTAATTCATTTTAGTTTGAAAACTATTTATTTTGAACCCTGAACTTTTTATTTATTTTTTATTTAATCCAAACTTTATAACCGTAACTCTTAACGAACCAATTTAAAGAAAATATGTACATGGTATATGACGTGATGCGGAATAATAATATTAGTGCGGTCAAGGTTTGCGGCATTGCGAGCGTGATTCGATAGGTTTTCAGACGAATGATGTCGTATGAAGAATAATAATAATAATAATAATAATAATAATAATACTTATCCAACTTATCATATTATAACGTTTTAGATTGACATGCAAGACAAAAGAAAAAGCGAAAATTTGGGATAGGAAACGAGTTAATTATGCAGAATAAATAATACGCAATACGAGTTAACGAGCTTAACGTTAATTGACGGACCTGTTAGTGACGGATGTCACAATGTAAGTACGTGTTATCAACTGTACAACTAAGAGTTACGTACATCTAACTCATACAAGTTCGTATACGTAAGTCGCTTCGTCATTATCGTCGTTCCTTGGAGTTTAAATTAAAAAAATAAATAATGACATCAAAGAATGAGGTTAAGTTTACTCAAATATACTTTAAACAATTAAAAAGTTAAATCAATTTTAAATTATGTTATTAGATAGTAGTGGTTTTCGGTTTTCAATTATAAACATGGTCTTCATTTGATCCTCTCATATATATATATATATATATATATGATATATATTTATATATAATAATTATATATAGATCTATATATATATATATATATATAATATATATTATAATATATAGGTGAGGGATTCAATGAAAAACTACATTATAAATAAAAACTAAAAAATCACTTTATAGCCCTTGTTTATTGATCAATGGTTAGGATTGATTAGTAGTATTATTGTAATTAGATCAAAAATTAAGAGTTATTATTAGTAATTAAGGGTAGAATAGGAAAACATATTTTTTTTTAATTTTGGAAATAAACAACTATCAAAATAAATTCCTAATATTACTCTTTTCCTCTCTCTTATATTTTATTCTTCCAACACAAATATTTATAAACATTACATAAATTTTTTTATTTTTTATAATAAATTGAGTAACAGTTAGTAACAATATGTAACATTATGTTACGTATATGTGTCGTTGTTGTATGTATACGATACTAGGTTACGTATACGTAACTTAATCACACTTAAGTGCACCAAATCGAATCTCAAATCTTATGAGCATTTAAATCACGTTAATAGATCTTGCTACATATATGTTTACGTATATGTAACGATCACAAATATTCCAACAGAATGAGAATTTAATTGAAAATAAGTATAAGTACGTATATGTAAGCATAGGTTTACATGTTTGTGAATGCGCTCTTTATATACGTAAACACAAATTGAAAAAAGACTAAGAATGAAAAGACGTGCTAGAAGAATCATCAACTCATATATAATAAGATATCGTAAATCATGTGCTACGTATATGTATGAGGTACATACAATTCATGATATTTACATATATATAGCTCCTAGATGGTTACATATACCTAGCTCTAGTATGTTTTTCATGTTCTTGTTCAGTCTCTCTATCTTCGGTCTCATCATCTAAAATGTCACAAAATTTGTAAACCTCTATTTAAGTATATGTAACCCACATATTTACAAAATATGCACCATAGATGCTTACATATATGTAACTTATTCGAATTTACAATTGTCTTCTTTATCTCGTCTTCTTACGTATGTTTTGGGCCTCTACAAATCAAGAAACAACCTTTAACTTGTATTTATGTAACCCAACTTACATATCAGGTCTTCATCATCTTTCAAGATACATATATGTAACCTAACTTACAAAAAACGTCTTCACTTCCTTCTCCTGGTTTGCATTTGCAAGTTTGATTCTTATTTTAGATGTTTGATTACTTCAGTGATTTGCATGTTTAATCAAACCCACTGATGGTGTCACTAGAGTTGTTCGAAGGCGGGCGATGAGATCAAGTACACAACCACTAACAACAAAAAATGAGTTGTGCCGATGGGTTTTCTGGTAGACGACAATGAGGACTCGGATTGATGGCGCACGGAGATGGCAAAATGTGGTGGTATGCGATGGCCTAATCAAAATCGCGGTTGATTCTTGAGAGAGAAAGTTGGAATTCAAATGATTTAAATAATGAGATAATAATGGAATTAAAATGAAAATAGTTGCCAAAATTAAAAGGTTGTCAAAATTACCCTATTAACCTTTTAAATAAAAAATAAAAAGTGTAAAAGAAAAATTTGTGATTGGTGAGAATGATTTTTATGGTTTTATAATATAAAGACGGTTTTTATTTGATCCCTCTCTCTCTCTCTCTCTCTCTCTATTTATATATATATATATATATATATATATATATATATAATATATATATATTATAGGGAATGTGAATACGGGGTTGTCACGCTTGTAACCTTACACACAAAACCCCTAAAACGACGTAGTTTTGTTAAAATCATTTAAATATAATTATATTTTTTTTACTAATCCGTGAGTTTTGTTGAAACACTCTCTCTCACTCTTGCTCTTCTGCCCAAACTCCAGCTTCGACCTACCGCTACCGCCATCTTCCCCGTCCATCGCCCGGTCCTGCTCCCTGATTTAACGTTCATATCTTCTAGCAGCCAACCTTTGTGCAGAAGAATGAGCAACTAAGAGTATAGTTAGTTACTTCTTCCCAAGCACATTAGCAAAACAAATAGGTTGTCGGTTGCCTTTGATATAGCTACGTAATTATATTTCAAAAATGCAAACCATCACATATAATTGCAAACGTGATACATGTTATAGCAAATTCGTATATGCAGGGAACAATTGATTCCGAACTAGGTTTAGAGGATCGAAGCAAAATCACATTCCTTAACAATTCTACTCGATTTTGATGAAAGAATGCAAAATTACAATGTACTTGATTTAGATAAATGGTTGAGAAGAATACCTGCCTTGATAATTCTTTTGAAGAAGAAGTAACTAGGTTGCAGATCTTGGAAGAAGACAGTATAGTGGTGGCTAGAAGGGTTCAACAAAACTCACGAATTAATTGAGGTATATATATATATAGATATATATATATATATATATTATATATATATATATATATATATATATATAATTATATAAAATATATTATATTTAAATGATTTTAACAAAACTACGTCGTTTTAGGAGGTTTCGCGTGTAAGGTTACACACGTGACAACCCGTATTCACATTCCCCTATATATTATTATATATCACACACCTTTTTAGATCTCTATACTAATAAATAAAAATAAATCCGGACACTTATCATCATTCTAGGTCATCATTGATTGTTTTTTCCGCCTCTCTCTCATCTTAATTATAAATCATATAATAGCTATTTATTAATTAAAACCATCCATAATTAAAATTTAAGTATGTTAACTTTAAATTTTCAAATATATGTAATACATGGGTTAATCAATCTGTATAATACATAATATTTAAGACCATAATTTTTATATTATTAATCTATAACAATAAATTTATTAACCCAATATTACACGGTATTGTAACCTAGTTCTAAATATATAACATTGTGATATGCTTAATTTACATACATCTTGATAAAAAATTTTATTTAAAACCAAACATTAATTAATTGAATGCTACTTGCATAAAATATGAAATAAAAAGGATGTGTTTAATTATGTTACAAAAATATAGTTCTTAAGTGCCCAATAAGATACTATTAATAAACAAGTGGCATTAAAATAAAAAGGTTGAATGCATTCTCTCCATGAATCTTATATTCCTAATTTCCTATCCCAACAAACGTCTTCTAGAGAAATTAACAACTCTAGAAAAAGAATACACGATCGAAAACTTTCAAGTTCAACGCATTCATTCAACAACATATAGATTCATCACGTTTATGGTATTGCTTTGACCAAATTTTAAGATGCTGAACGGTTGATTGTACAGGGTGTTTGGTATTGCCTATTTAACTTTGTTTTATCTTTTTGCTTTTTGAAATAAGAAAATTTCAAACTGCCATTTTACTCGTTCCAACTACTCTAAAGCCGCCGAGTGTTTATTGCAAAACACAATAAACTGATAAGCAGTTTAATAACCCATGTGAAACGCCCTGTTGAGATCCACAAGATTCATCAAAATTTTCCATCTTTCTTCAAGAACTCGATTCACCAGCCTGTTAAAAGCATCACACCCGACCCATTCGCACAAAACAAGATTCCATAATTAAATATACCGGGTTTCACATGTCGAGCTGCCATGTACAACTTTCAAGTGCTTAATATCCTACTTTCATCTTGCTCCTGCAAATTGCAATAAAATATATTTGAGATCTGCATGTTTAATTAATTACCAACCTGTGACAATCTATTTGAGACTTATATTATATGTATAACTAATTAGAATGATAAATTTCAATTATGTCTCCAAAGGAAAATTGAGTTTAATATAAGCTACCACATCAACAAAAGAAGTTGACGCATATGTGCGTAATCCAAGTATAAGAAAGATCAAATTTAAGAATTCTACAAGCTCCCATATCAAAAATCTAGACAAGAATATATTTATATACAACTACTAAGGAGCAAACCGCATGAAACAAACTTTAAATTTTGAATATTGATAGAACTAGGAAATTTGTGATTACTTTACGAGAAAAAAGGAACAACTGGTTGTCCGATTTGAGATGAACAATTCTCCAAAGCATAGTGACAAGGTAATATCAAAGACAATGAACAAAAACTCCTGCATCAGATCTAAATAACAAGAAAAATAACTGCTTGAAACCACCCCACTCAGCCACCAACTTAACTGTTGGAACTGAAGCAGCTCCACTGACCCAATTGAGCTACCTAGATCCTTCTTTTTTTCTTCCAAGAATAGACATTCATGGTATCTTATCAAACATATATTTCTTTGATTTGATTGAATAATTTTTTTCACAGCAACATGTTTTGAATATAGTGATTTTGCATTAGACTTACATGAAATAGGTTAGTGGATTTTTGTTTCTGTTTGTGGTTGATTATTTTTTATGATATCAAAATACCTCAAATATAGTGACTTCGCTCTTTTTTTTATTCCCAAGCAGAATGTTTTTAGATCATGCTTTGAAATGATCTCTGTTATAAACAGTTAGGCTAAGGCTCAAGTTAAATATCACTATAAATTTGCTTCATAAGTATAAAAGGATCATGATACCATCCTTCAAATGATATCTTTCCAATCACACACAACATGAAAGCCCATAATCACCTGAAGATCAAACACACATTGGTGTGTGTGATGTTAACTAGAACACCTCCTTTTGTGCATAAATTACCAATAATCTCCACAATTACAGCCACCATCTAAAACCTATGGTATCGGTTAACATCCCTCACTATAATCTCCCTCTCCACAACTCTGCTGATATATTTGAAGGGCCTCATGACAATCCCTACAAATCCTTAAATCTTCACAATCCTCAAGCCTTACTTCGTGGTGCCACATCAGCAACCAACCCAAACGCTAGCGCCAGTTTCTCACTGTGATACCAAAGCGCTTCTATCTTCTCCCCTTTCCCTACGTCATGAGCATTTGATCCCAAACAGGAACAATATCCTAATCTGCTTATTTTCTCCATAAAATCGGCTAACTTTGAGTAGATTTTTTCGGTTGTTCATGTTGGCGGTCTCCTGCTAAAAAGACATGAACTTGCCCGCAAACTTCTATCCAACTCAACCCACCTTCCTTTTTAACCCTTCTATCCCTCATCAATTTTCTAATTTCTTGCACTTCACTCAACCTTCCAGCAACAGAAAAGGCATTTGCAGCAATCACATAGGCCGAATCATCTGCGGGTCAAGTTCTTGTAATCTTTGACTCATTTCTTTGACCATTTCAACATTACCATGATGTGCACTTACTGATAGCAAAGATTCCACATTGCAGCATCAGCTTTATGATTTGGCATTGTTAAAGCAATTTTTTTGCCTCTTCTAACCTCCAGCTCTACCCATTGCACCCACCAAACATGTGTAATGCTCAATCCATGGTTCTAATTTGTACCCAAGTTTCATCTTTTTAAACCATTGTTCGGTCTCATCAGCTAAACCCTGTTGCAAAAAGCTGTCATGACTGATAAAAAACTTACTCATCAGGTGCAAGACCTTGAAACTCCATCATTGAAAATAGTTTCAAACTGAATCTTTATCCTTGTTGTGCATAGCCAGACATCATTGCATTCCCCCTAAAGATTCATAATCGATACAAGTTCATCAAACACCAAACGCGCCTCTTTAACCATCCCACATTTCCCGTACCCATCGACCAGTGCTGTCCCCACTATCACATTCAAATCAAGCCCATTAATAACTGAATGGGCATGAACCATCCTACATTGTTCCAAAGCAGCTAATTCGGCAGACGCACGCAGTGCAGCAGACACGCTGTAGTCTGTAGACCCAAAACCACAAGCTCTCATCTCAGAAAAGTAAGATAAAGCGTCAACAGGCTCTTAGAGTTTTGGGAAAGCCCAACAATAACAGAAGAGAAACAAACCGCGTCTCTTCGAGGCATTTCATCAAACACCTTTTGGGCATTGTTTGGAAGCTGAGATTTGGGAATAAAATGGAGAGAAGCAGAGGCTGAAAAGGGTTCTGACAAGGGATAGTTTTGATAGAGAGAGCATGAAGCTGGAGACCAAAGGATAATGAAGATAGAGGCACATGTTTTGAGGAGAATAGCTAAAGTGCGCTGGTTTGGGAGGGTGGGGGACGGAGCATGGAGACGAAATGGCT
>JACCIY010001360.1:0-39136 GCA_025506505.1 Flaveria sonorensis | reverse complement strand
ATAGGCTGATACAAATGCTGTCAAACAACCCATAAGTACACGTTATTCATATAGTATACGTGAGAGATAGACCGCCGAACCTCTCCTGTTCTGAATTTTGGACGAGAAGAAAGGAAGACCAATGAATAATGACCATTCCTTTATTGGTGTCATTCTCTTTTTGCCGTACAGATGAGTCGCAGTAGGCGTCCTTTAATTAATTAATATTCATGCTTTCATCATTGAGTCTCTATTTCTCATATAAATTTCGTTTATACGTGTATGTTAGAAAATTATAGTTAATTCAGTTTATAATACACGAATTAAATATCTACACAAATTAGATAATGCATACACGAATTAGATCAATACAAGTACAAATTAATTAATATTTTTTTGAACCGTCCTTGGGATTATATATTTAAATTACCAAATATATCATCGGGGGCTGCTCTTTTAGGAGTCCAATAATAGCTTCAGTAACACTTAAAATAAGAAAGTTATGTTAGTTTAATTTACATGCGTAAGCCAGATGATATTAAGAGTATACACGTTATAATTTATAAATAAATAACACCAACTATCATTTTGATATAGTTTTTGTTTTTCTATTAAAAAGTTGAATATATTATATTACTTTTAAGACTAAACTGATTATATAATACCTAAAACCAAAATATAACTATCAAACCGACTAAGCGAATATTCTTTCCATTTATGATGGATAAAGTTCATGACAAGGATCAACACACTAAATCATTTCTAGAATTATTAAGACCAAATGGACCGGTGTTTATATATTAAAACTATTTCATATAAATTTTCTAATTCATAATTTTATTTTTAGTAATGATATCTATACATTGAACCTGTTTATAAGTTATTAAAATCGTGTCTGATTTTATTATCATATCCTACAAATAGCAACTCAAAGAAAGAGTATACTTAATTATTTATAAATTGATGACTATAGGTTTTTATACTTTAAACTTTGGCCATAAAGTTTTTTCCATTTCTAAATAATTATATTATATAACCTCTCGACTATAATAAAATTTCCAATATATAGTTATCAATCCTTTTTAAATGGTCACAAAACATTTGCACTTTGAGTTTGGTCACAAAGTTAGTTCTATGTCACCTCAACTTTAATTAAACCACATCATTTAGATGATTTAACCATTCATATCATATGCTTCAACGTAAATTGTAATATGTTTATTATAAATTTTGACGTAAATTTTATCCACAATATTTTTGGCTATTCAACTTTAATTAAACCTACAATATGAGAATGTAATTAACCATTCTCATCATATGATCCAATGTAAATTTTAATTGTTATTAACAATTCTATGATCCACAGCAAATTGAGTAAGGTTTGAGAAACTTAAAATATCCATATGAAAATAGACATAAAATTGGCGATGAAAATAAGAGTTAAAATTTAGATGAGAGAAAAATGATAAATAATATAAAATCTTTGCATGTATTAGGTTCACTTTACGGTCCCTATTTATTTTTTTTTTCAAATATAATCAAACAGTATTTAAGGTTGCTCGACATGGTTCCCACAAGCAATGGTGTGGACTAGGTGGCGTTCAGCCATGCATGACGCACTACATCATTATGGCGTGGACCACATTCATGGATGTTTGGCGTGGGTATGGCCATGAGAAGAATGACGTTGTGCAACAACTATTTTATAAAGAATAATTAAATATAATGCACACATGCATTTTTATTTTAACACAAAAAGTTTTATTAATATAAACCCAACTACTAAAAAAGTAGACAAAACAAAATTACAAACAACCAGAAAAATGACCCTAAAGTGCGAGTACAAGACTAGAAAAGAGAAACACATGAGAACTAACCACACCATAAAACAAACAAAACACACACACACACATATACTAACGGATTTGACTCGCGCTTCATCCGGTTTGATTTTGAACGTCTTCGAGAACATCACATTGATAGATTTAGGGTTATCTTGGTTTTTGTGAGTTTAATGATATAGCCACTCGGATTTTCATGCATAGATAACATATGCTTTAGCGATTTATTATTATTTTTTATGATACTATTACTAGATATATGATATTTCGTATTTGATAGGTCGTGGATATCAATTAAAACGTATATTTAAAAGTGTTGAATAAAAACTCTTATCAAATGTAAAATATTGTATTATGACTAACAGTACGCTACTATTAAACTGGTACAAATATAATAACATGATAAAAACATGCTATTTAATTTTAATTAACCTTATAATAATAATAATAATAATAATAATAATAATAATCATAATAATAATAATAATAATTATTATTATTATTTAGTAGTAGTAGTAGTAGCAGTAGTAGTAGTAGTAGATTATATTTATATTATTGTAATTATTTTTTGAAACATCTATACTATTATATAAAATATTTGAGGAATACATAATTGTAATTTTGCTTAAAGTTTAAGAGACCCAAAACAACATTTTAAGAATAGGATACAAGTGATCTATATAATAGTTTCTAGTTTGCCCTCATTTAATAAAAATTTCATAATTAATAAATTATTTAATACGCATTAGAATATTAAGTTCACTATATTAAGTATAATCTTATTTATAATATATTAGATTAATATTTAAATTTACATAATTTTTTTATATTTTTTGTAACTAAATACTATTTAAATTAAGTATTATCTTATTAATATAATTATTATTATTATTTATTATTATTATTATTATTATTATTATATTATTATTATTATTATTATTATTATTATTATTATTATTATACTATTATTATATCCACAAAATAGTTAGTGTTTAAGGTAAGTCGGAAAAGAGCATAGGTGACGACAGCCGTATCAGTTGAGCTATCTATATAACAAATAATATAGATGATGAATAATAAAGTTATGGGTTTCTCAATGTTACTATAATAGTATAATAGTTTTGTTCCCTTCAAAGTAATCATGAACCTATTTTATTGTTTTTTATATTTTCATACTTAAACCTCTATAATTTTTTAAAAGTAATCACATGTAACATTTATCCATTTTGAATTGTGAAGCCGAACCTACTTGAGTCATTTATGTAATTAAAAATTAATTATTCAATTATTATTATTTAGTTTATTTTTCAAATTCAATAATTATATCATTTCTTCAATTTATAATAATTTTATAATTCATAAAATAAATTCTTATAAATTTATAGAGATTTATTATTAATTATAAGATTTTATTATTTAACTAACATAAATAATTAAATTATAAAGTTTTCATAAATTAATAATATGATTTATTATTCCAGTTAGGGTTTATAAAGTGTGGGGTAAAAGTAATTTTTAAAACATTAATTAAAACCATTATACATAAAATGATACTATGTAAACTACATGGACTAATATGTAATGTTTTTAAAACCTAATTGTTCCCTGTCATCAATTACTCCGGCCAACTCCCAGGTAGGTCACCTTCCACCTGACCCCAGAAACCCTAATTTCTGATCGAATTAATCAAATTAAACAACTCCTTTCCTTTCACGGCTAAGATTTGAACCTAAAACCCCATTTAATTCAAAAGTTTCAACTATATAATCATATTCAAACTTGAAACCAATTCCCATTCATACTCATCTTCGTTTCGAATCAAAATTCTATTAACCAGTAAATTCTTTTGACCATAATCATAATCACGGTCATTGTAATCATAATCGTCGAAACAATTAAGTTGTAACTGCAAATTGACTATCAAATCAAAGCTTGAAACTCCTGAATCAATCTTTAACTTTACCGATATAAAATAACAGGAATCTTTACTATATAAAAGAGGGGACACATCCTAATCAATCCTTGATCTCTCTGAACCTCTATTTGCATTCACCACACACACAATCGACAATCATCACCTCGTGTTCACCGAATCTGCAACTCAGTCAAGGACCCTCTTCTAGAACTACTGGATCAAAACGACTCGAGGGTTATTATGCTACAACACTCTCAAAAGTTTCACAAGTCCTCAATTCGGATTATTATCATCATCATCTCTCGAATCGAACTCATTTATGTCGCGGCTATTCTTAATTCTATTACCATCGATTTCGTACCAAAACAGGTAATTGATTTCACACACACTCATATATCCATACTAAACAAAAGCCCTATGAGCTGATTCATTAACAATATTGATTTGGTGTTCAATTTGAATCAAATTGATTTTAGGGTTCATATGATTTAGAGGTTTGCATTAAATTTTGTTTTGTATTTTCACTCCGAGTAAAACCAGATATGGGCCTTCAGCCCATGATAATTAACACACACACAGTCTTCACATACGAGACCTAGGTTCGATCCCAAACACCCTTTTTTATTTTTTAAAACTATTTTTAATTATTTTAAAAATTCAAAAATATTATTATGTTGTTAAATTCTTATGAAAAGTATTGTGTAAATCAAAAATTAATCAAAAATTTTAAATAAATTCTAAAACTTCTTATAATTATAATTTTATTTTCTTTACTTTTAAAGATTATAAAATATTAAAAACCTATTATAAGTTTTAAAGTATATAAAAATATTTTAAACTTATTTTCAAATAATTAATTTTCGTTCTGAATCAAAATTTATTACAAATGAAATTTATTTAAATATCTAATTATTTAATTAATTATTTTGACCAAAATTATTTAAATAATTAATTATTTTTCACACTTTAATATTAAATTTTTATTTAATTATTATAAATTAAACATTTAACTATATTATTCAAACAAAAAGTAATTATATTTATTATTAATCATTATTTTTCAAATCTAATCACTTTATTTCATTTCATTAAACCAAGTTATGTAATAAAATCAAATATATTATATTATTTTATACTATTTGTAAACCCAAATCTTAAATTAAAACTCTAGTTTCCTGAATCAGTGTTTAGTTTCTAAACATGTTATTATTTTAACTTAAGACATCGTTTCTTAGGTTAACCCGTGCGGAATCTTGGTGCCTGTTCTAGCATTTATATTATTCACTTGCAAATATGTGACAATATTCAATCAATTATTATTCATTGTTCATTTTATTCAAAATTCAATTCTAATCATGCTATGTTATTACTTGCAAATATGTGTTTATAGTTAGATAAACTTTGATTATAGCATAATTATATATTTATACAATTCATGAAAACAATGATAGATCTATTGGCTTAACAAACTTATCTCATTTGATTATTCAAGGGTGATTGAAACAAGATTAATACAGCTTTTTATTTAAAAAACTTTGTCTGCGAACGGAGTCAATTCAATCATCAGGTTTGATTGTGTTTAGTTGTCTTATATGTTTTACTATTGCCTTATAAGTCTTCACAAATCATGATATTTGAATTATTTCAATCAAATTTATACAATAACTGTGTACAAAAACCTATGATTATTCAATTTTACTTAATATTATTAATATTATTTTTTGTTGAACTAATTTTTATTATTAAATCTTCTTTCTACTAGTGCATGAATATAGAAGTTGGTAAAAGACAACCAAACAAGACAAATGCTTTTGCTTTTTAGAACCCGTTAACTTTTAGCAAGGAGACACTAACAACTACTTTTACATTTTACTGAGTACCGATTCAAAAATGTTCTATTTGCTTTCTAAATGTAGTGTTAGGGTGGGGTGCTCACACTAAAGGTATATTAAAAAATCGGTTTGAAAAAAAAAAACAAGTAAAAAAAACTAAACCAGTTTGAAAAAACCTAGTTTGAGCCAAACCAGTTACCAGTCCGACTCGAACTGGCGGTTTGTATATTGATTTGGTAGCACGACACCCAAAACTGGTTTACAAACCGGTTTCAATTAAAAAAAAAATAAACCGGGATCAAAACCGATTTACAGACCTGTCCAAACCGATTTGAACAGTTTGAAAATTCTTGAAAAAAACCGATTTGAAGAAAAAACGGTTTGTACATATTAAAAAAAACCGGTCTGGTTTAAAAACCGAACCGGTATGGCAAAAAAACCGGTTTGTACACCTCTAGCCCACACCAAACACACCAAATCACATCACATAATTATCAATCATATTATGTCATGTCATACTTATATCACACCACAACATAATTTTTTTTTCTTTTAAATTACTTCATGAATATAGATAAATACAAATGAAAATTAAAAAAACAACATTATAATAAAAAATACATAAAAATAAAAAAAATACATTAAAAAACTAAAAAATAAAAAATTATTACAAAGTAAAACTAAAAAGGACAAAAAAAAACAATAACTCAAACAAATCTTCGTCATTCGGAACCGTGATATCCACATTCATTGCAACGTGTTACAAGAGATCGAATCTAAGTCTAAAACGTGTGTTCTTAACGTACAATTACAAAATTATATTTCGTTCTTAATTTGATTGGTCTGTGAATCTCGAATGTGCACGGGAGAAATAGTGTTGCCACCATGTTTTATAATCATATTGCGGAGTATAATGCACGCGTACATTTGACTTCTTATTTTTTTGATTTTCATTGCTCTAGCCAATCGAGTAATCATTTGCCATTTTGATTTTAAAACACCAAAATCTTGTTCCACGTCTTTTCTCGCGAACTCTTGCACATTTTTAAATTTCTTTATTTGTACTCAACTAGATAAGAATATGATTTCATAAAAGTTGACCAGAAAAAATATATACTATCAGCTAGATAAGAACCACGTTTATATTGATTGATTGAGAATATCAATGTTGTTGTTAGAAGCGGCTACACTAAAATAAGCATGCCAAAACCACAAATCTTGTGACACCACAAATCTTATGACGCTACAACTTCGAGAATCATTGTTGGACCATCGTGATCACCTCGATGATATTGTTCTCGTTAACACATAGGACAATTTTTCATTCCTAATGAGTGCAATCAATGCTACCGAGCATTCTTGGAAGGTCATGTCTATGTTGTTGTGCATCGTACAATAATGTAATATCATGGCTAGTGGGTATTCGTAAAAATTCATCACCATATAAAGTAATAATAGTGTTGCAAAAATATTCAAGTTATTCACGTGAAGTTCTAGAAAACATAGCTAAATATTCATTGTATATGTCGGGTGAATTAACTGTTGCAATTTGACGTATTGTTGAATGCATTTTTGTATTGGCGTTAAACTTTCTTTCCACCTCTTATCGAACCCTTCTTTAAACCATGGAAAATTGTTGCGTATATCTTTAACAATATTTAGAAATAAATCTCGAGGTAACCAAAAACTATTTCTAAACATCTCGCCTTTATATTTTAGTTCTCCACAAAATAATCCTTCATAAGAATGTTATTAGCCTCATGCGATCACGTTTCAAAATCTTTTTTCTTGAACATTCAGTTTCGTTGATGTGTTCGGCAAGAAGACTAAAAAATTACAACCAGTTGGACGGGGAACTATTTGAAGAGGATGAAGATGAAACAAAATAAATGTCACAATATATTTTTATAAAGTTGATAATGAATAGAAGAGATTTTTGTGAATTGGTGTGTAAAATTTAAAGTATTAATTAGTATTTGTAGTAAAGAAAAATTAAAAAAATCGAAATATAACCGTTAAGGGTGGGGAGCCAACGGCTCTATTAACGATCATAAAGAGGGGGAAGGAACAGCGTAGACTTGCCGTGTTTTGGAGGGGAGGTGCGGCGTGGAGGACCGGCGGTAGTGCTGCCGCGCGACACCACCCCCTGTCGTGAGTTTCCGGCGTGGGCGGTCCCGCCCTTAGGAAAAATCTAAGTAGTTCAGGATAAATAATTGGTATTTGAAATAACGTTGACCTTCAAATTCATTTATTTATTTTGCTATTTTAAGAGCAAATTTATTCTACTCTTGAACTAGACCTCTATCTAATCTACTCGAGTCAAGCATGTTGTGTGCAAAATCACCAAATACACTTGTAAATTAGAGAAAACCGCCACACACATGCAAGGTTTAATAAATTAGACGATGGCATCTAGTTGCTTCTGAACACATGAATATATGGAATCTTTTGTCAGAATTAAAGCAAATCAATCACCTGAACAATAAGTTGAACAAAGTTGTTAAATTTGAAAAGTACTAACCAAATTCATAGCTTTTCACTCCCAACAAATAAACTTGCAACTTATATAATATAATATATGTTATTTGTCGTCAAAAAAAAAAAAAAAAAAATTGCCGTCAAAAAAAAATATATGTGTATTGTTTCTTCATGTTACTTCTCTCTTACTTTTTATACTTTTAGGATTTTTAATTACTTACTAGCTCCTTATATAATATAATACATGTTATTTGTCGTAATAAAAATAAAAATAAATAAACTTGCAACTTTTACCAACTAAACTTCTAATATAAGAATCACCCACAATCTGATTGGTCAAAAAGAAGAAAGATATTTTGATGGCGATTTTTGACGTCTACTTGTTGGTCAAAATAAAAATATATATATATTGAAGGCGATTTTGATGTCTACTTTTGGGTACTTGGTGGGTTACATGAAAAGAGACCTATCTTTCAAATGAGTAATTTTTTTCCCAAAGAGTATTGGTAAAAATATTTATCAAAATGATACAGTCGCAAAAATTTTATTAAAACAATATAGATAGAAATCTACTTTATTAAAATGGTGAGTTATAAGACTTTTTTGTTTTTTATTCTTAATCCTATTATATATATAATTTTAATGATACTTATTTCTTGTAACATGATTTCTTTAAAGATTTCGAAACGTAATATGATTTTTTTTACTTCCATATATAAATTTTAACTCTTCTCGCCATTTTGGAGTTTTTTTTTCAAAATGGTGTACTTGAAAATTTTATTTACTAAAATAATATAGTTGAAAAAATATTTACTAAAATAGTGTTTTATTATCTTTCTTGTTTCTCACTTCTATTCTTATTGGATAGTTTACAAAAGATTATTTTATGGTTTTTATTCTATTAGAAATTATATGTTTAAACGTTTACAAATGTTTTTAAATAGAATTCTTCTTAATTTTCAAGAAATAATATTATTTCCTTAAATGCTTAAATGTCTTATAGGAATAGAAATGTTTTGAAGTTCTTTAACTTTATTAAATCGAAATGGTTTTTTTCCTTTTAATGTTTTTAAATGTAAATGTTTTTTATTTCATTTACTTGTTTTAATTTGTGTAAGCCGGGCAAACCCAGTCGGTTTCTCATGATGCAAACTGTAAATCGAATCGTCGGCCATGTGGTATCTCTTTTTAGCGATACATACATATATATATATATATATACACAATTTTTATCTCGACGATACACAACCATGTGTCTCTTAATATTGATTCTCTTTTTTATTTAGCAATACAACATGTGTGTGTATATCTGGCTAGCGTTACCGATGGTTCGACGTGTCTTGGTATCTTCGTTCAAAGATAAATTGCAATGTGAAAGAATGTTGTTGGTGGAAAAATCTTACAAAATTAAAAGCTAATGGCTATTTAACGAAAAGTGTCTGGTCAAATGCTTGTGTAATTTCTCCATTGGAAAAGAAGTTGGTGAAAGAATATTTTTGAAAATTTGATCGGTCAATTAATCATTTGGGTAATTTTCTTTTATTTTTTTTTTCAATTGTTTTATTGAATAGAACAAGAATTTTAATTTAATTAAGGAAAATAAACTTATAACTTCTCAAATTATATTTAAAAGTAATTTATGATTTACTAATCGTTAGTAATATACATAAAATTTGATTTTGGCCTAAATATATTTGACAACTATTTTGATAGGTAAAATTGTGTGGTCTGTAAAAGAAAAAGAAAAAAGGTATGTTTATTAATTGAATGAATAAATGATCAATGTAGTTTTAACTTTTATTGAAAGTGCAAAGTTCAGGTTGCGTTAAACGATTTGATAACTTCATATTTATGTGATATCATTTATCGTTAGTTAATTATTACTTATTATGTGGATGGAATTGTCTGTTAGAGATCTTTACAAAGTCACCTAAGTGCACATAGTGCACATTCCTTTCTATGTCCTTGTGTCTTCGTCACCCCATAACGTTGTGGTGTCCTTTAAGTATCTTGTAGTCGTCTCGATCACTTTCATCTTGTCGTTTATGATATATACTTCCTCCAAGTACGCTCCATCTCCCGGCCATAAGAAGTCCTCATTGCTTCTTGGCTAAATTCAGTCAAAATTCATAGCCAGGAAAAGAAGGTCATAGAAGCGACTTACTTCACTACATGATGGGTGGGTAATATGAAAGTCAAGGAATGAAGTTATTTTTAATATCAATGATTTGAAGAATAATTCGTTGTTTGATTCTACATTGATTTTTTATTTCTTTGGATTATTAATAGATAACAACCTCAACATTAGTTGGATCGAATGGTTGAGAAACCCCTATTTATATAAGTGGTTTTTTTGTTTGTTGGTTAATTCTAACCATGATTAATACATAAATCTTTTAGCTGTTAAAAAAGTCATCAAAGACCTCTGCTTCACTTTTGTGTATGAAAAGAAGTTCGTTTTAGGACTTCCACATGAGGAGCAAAAGGTTTAGCTCACCAATTATGCTAATGATGCATGGTCTTGCTGCATTGTTTACCTTTGTCTCTAATATGGTGAAGCTTATAGTGTCTTCAAATCATTGTACTTAATTGGGATTTAAGTATAACTAAAGAAAAAAATCAAATAAATATTGTTAAAAACAGGTGGATTTACTTCTTGTACCCTACTGGAGTTGTTTCCTTTAAACCGGCCACTGTGTTCGTTGGTTCCTCATTCTCGAATAAATGTTACACACACCTCCTTACTTGTATTGAACATTATTTATAATTCTTTTTCGCTGGTTAATTAGATCCAATTATACTATAATAGAAATAATGACACTAAAATCATTTACAAACATATGATAATCAAACTTTAGACAAATACTAGTGTGATATATACTAGTGTGATCTACATACAAGTCATACTCGTTTTTTGAGTTTCTACTACATGGAACTATCTATGAAGCCACAACTTAGTATATAACAATTTGCGACTTCTTAAGAGTATGTAGCCTAATAGCATCAATATTTTGAAATGATGTTCTTATTAAATCTCAACTTTCAAGCTTTCTGAATTATAAGTGTAACAACTTATAGATATCTTCACATAATTACAAGTAATAAACAATCGAATGAAGATAAACACTAAGGTAGCGTTTGGTACGTAGAAATGAGGGGCGGAAGGAATGAACCATTGAGGGTGAATAAAAATAAACATGTTTGGTTGGTGAAAACAATAAAATTAACCATTACATAGTTGATTTCATTCCCTCAAATTTATTCCATCCACCCTTCTTTTCTTTTTTCCATTGCTTCTTTTATCCTTAGTCATCACCACCCTTCCACCCACCACAACAACCATCATCGGCCACCAAGATCGATCGTCATTGGCCACCACCACCGGGCACGACCACCACCATCACCGACCACCACTACTAACCACCACCACCATCACCACCGGCCACCAAGATCGTCGCCATCGACCACCACCACCAGGCACGACCAATACCACCACCACAACCACCACCACCGTCGGCCACCACCACCATCAGCCACCACCACCGTCAGCCACCACCACCACCACCGGACAACATCACCACAGCCGCCACCACCACCACCACCAACTACCACCGACCATCACGACCACCACCACTAACTACCACTGGCCACCACCACCAACTGTCCCAGCACCACACCACCATCACCGTCACTATCTTTGCTGCCGCCACCGCCGCCCACCGCCGCCGCCCACCACGCCTCCGCTCACCGTCGCCGGCCACTGGACACTATCGCCGCCATCAACCACCGGCCACCACCACTAGCTATCCCATACCACAACCATCATCACCACCTCCATCACCACCCACCGTTGCCCCCGCCCCACCGCCTCCACCGCCCACCGTCGCCCGCAACCACCGCTGCCAACCAAGATTTCTTATAATATTAGAGATTAAAGATTGCAACCATTTATATGTCTTCTTAAAATTATCATAAAATTACAATCTTGTGTTAAGGAGGTATTTTATAGATAGTAATAAAAAGAGATAATATAGACATAGATTATTATTATCATCAGTATTATATATGTATTTAGTAACTATATAGTTAAGTTTAATATAAGATAATACTTATTTATAAATTTTATTATTATTATTATTATTATTATTATTATACCTTAACTTTCGACCAAGAACACAAACAGATTCTCACTGGTAATCATGTTTTTAGAAAATTCAACCGTAACTAAAAGTCATTAGTTAGTAGTGTGTAAATGTATACAATTAATCATAAACAAACATTGCAAAGCTCTCTATGAGTTCTAGTCTCAATAAGACTACTAATGCTTACCATTCATATAGTATGATTGGAATCACTAATGCATGCACCGTTGTATTTGTTGTATTGGATCAAAATCTGAAAGTTATTTTCTTAATATTGTCTTGTTTATATATAAATATTAAGTTAAGTGGTATAATATTGATCAATTTGTGGCAACAATCTGACATTATGATGTTCTATAGATGATTACTCTTAAAGATGATGCAGTCTTTCTATCGCTAGCTAATATGTCTCAATATGAACGTTATGTTACAGATTGTACAAACGATGCATATTTACCATCATTAGTTATATTTTACGCCATTTGATAATCAAAATTCTGTGATTTTCACATGTCACTTAATCCGATGAACTTTTTTATTTTGTTATTCCTAGTTGTTGTATGTATATTGCATATTTACGATTACAAGCTATAGTCTATGTTTCAAGGTTAACGTTTAAATCACCAATTCCTAATTATTCTGGAACATATACATCGACTAATCTAATGTGCTTGATTGAAGTTCTTTAATATCATATGACATTTTATTAGTTGATAGCATTACACAAAACTATGAGCATCTTTCCCTTCAACACTGTCATCATCGATCTTCATATTTCGAAGTTTGAACGAAGATACTGATTGAGTCTGTTTATCTATTGGTCGAATAAAAGTGTAACACATTATTCCAGATATGTTCCTGTTATCGGACCTACAATGTACACCCAAAGGCTCTTAAAGTTGTTGCTAGCTAATGCAGGTCGATGGTGCGTGCGGGGTTCATCGATCCTCCTGATACTGGTCTGCAAATTAGATATATAAAAATTGTATGATTTTTACATAGATGCACTTTATAATGTTATAGTTTTAACGTTGTACCCTGCTAAGATGGAAGTAATGCATACTGCTGAACCTACTGCTACACCTGCTAGCTCTCCTACCTGTGACATTTAAAGGTTTTTTCTTAGTCAAATAACTGATATTCTGATTACATATTACTCGATGGTTCTTATATTTTCTAAATGTAAAACACGTATTCTTACGGCTTTAGAATCTGTGGCGACAGCTGAAGTGACAAACATCATCGAAAAAGTGACGATGATCTCCATGATCAGAGCTTGTAGGTCTGTCCCCGAAGGTGTTGTTGTGCCCAAATGTTTTACTTCTTGTAACAACACTCGTAGGGCAAAGGAAGCCGATATTGACCCTGTTAGCTGTGCTGCGGCGTATATAGGGACCTGCATAGATCGAACTTGTCAATCACATTAGTTATTTGACACATCTGTAGGGTAAATCTAGATGGGTTTAGATTGGGTCAACTTACGGGTCATGGGTATACGAGTCATGTTTTATTTAAACTATACATCAAGTTTTCATTTGAATCAGACTTCGTAGTGAAGTATTGGATGTTAAGTAGTGGTCTAGTTTGTAGTAGTGATCGACCCATGTTTGCATGTTTTCCTTTGGTCTATTTATGTAAATCTTTGAAGCATGAATGGAAGTAAGAGTTTTGAAGTGAATGGCAAATTGGGCTAACCAAACATGTTGGTTAGAGTGTCGAAACGGTGGCCCAAAGTCAGATCACATATGCATATATGATTTGATTTATGTTTAGAATCTTTTGAGATGTGAGGTGCCAACGCAACAACGTGTTCAAGTAGGTGTGGTCTAGATGTATATATGGGTACCTGAATCCAAGGGAAATGTCCAGTTGTTGCGAAGGCTAGTGTGACGGCTGGGTTCATGTGGGCACCTGAGATGTGTCCAACCGCATAGATCATGACTGTTACAATGAGCCCACCCGTGATTGAGGCTGCAAGATGTGACACCTTGTGTTCATCACTCGTGGTAAGTGCCGCTGCTCCACATGTCACAAACACCAACAAGAATGTAGCCACCACTTCTGCCACCACCTGTTGAGAGAACATGCATCATAAAACCATAATAATAATAACATGAAATGAATCATCATGAAAATAATACCTTACCTTTCTCGAAAAACCAGGAGGGTAGTTAACTATAGATAATATAGAGAGAGTTGAGCTGCCCGTTAGTGACGACGGGCAACTCGTGTATGTCTTCATTTCGACGTATATCTGACATGGGTAATAAAGGTGTGTATACGGATATAAGATGGTGATAGATTTTTGCGATATGTAGCAAGAAAGTGAAAACTACATATGATACCAAATAGACCTTAGCTTGGTGCTTGGGGTTCTACTTATAAACAATCTCCATATCTACCAATAAAGAACAGCACGCACTTTACATAGAAAACATACATAAAAAAATGTGTCAACTTGTAACGGTATAACTTTTGGATAAGATTAAATTAGATTACGGGCCTCAAAACTAGTTAACAGAAAATGTCTCGACAATCGGCACATGCATTGACTAGAGCCGTGAATTTTAACACGACATAAAATGCATGTGTATGGGTATAAACACATCCGGTTCATGTTAAACTCAGATCACATTTAGATAAATGAGTCATGTTGGGATAGTCTCGCGGGGTTTGATGGTTGACCCTAAAAAGAAATGAGCATTGATTTTTGTAGCATAATTAACATAATTATTTTATATACATATATGTATTTGTGGCTGTAAATATATAAATTTTAGACCATTAATATATAATAAATAAAGATTAGAGTCAAAAGGTTGTATTTATCTACGTCAATAGGTGAAAACTAGTGCATTTTAGAATTATATGGCTGAAACGATATTCAAAGTCATCAAATATTTCAGATTCATCAACCCGTCAAACCACAAAACATAATTCATTTATTTCCTTTCACACAAATTCTAAAAGATCATGATTTCACTTGATTTACAATATTTTAGCCAAATTTTTGTAGTTCCATTTCACTCATGTGGCGTGATATCAAGAATTATTATCAAGACGCTTTAGGTAATGACTTTATTTATGTTTAACTATAACAGGTGTTTCAATACTTTTGTAAGAAAGAAAAAAACAACTCCGGTTCCATTTATACTGTACTAATTACTTACCTTTAGAGAAAAATAATTGCATATATGGACATTTGGCCCAATGGTATTTATGTGGGGCTCCTCCTTACACGTCGAAAGTTCGAATTCTGTTGTAGGCGGAGTGCGTGACAGGTGAAATTAAGAGTAAATTAGGGGCCGTTGAAATTTTTATTTTATAAATGCTATCACTAAAATATAAGCGTTGGTGTATAAAATAATTTTGATAATATCTAAATTACAAAAGAGTAACACCCGTGAGTATTTAATTGCAAATCTATTTTTTTTTACCATTTAGAAAGTTTTTTTCTTCTAGAAAGTTAAATGTTTGATTAGGAAGGGGCGTATAGGTCGGAGTGGGTTCTGCCAAGGTGATGTGTCATCTCGAACTGGTTGGAACATCGCCCCATCTTACCAATACCAAGCATTGGGTGTCAAGATCATTATGATCTTGCTATGGCTATTTTTATTAAAAAAAAACTATAAAAAAACCTTAACCTATTTATTTATCAAATCATTTTTCATACAATCTATACCCCAACCTATTCTCTACACTTGTTGAACATGGATTCTTTAACTTCATTAGAATTTATTGTCATTCAACTTAGATGAGTCCTCAAATAACACACGTGAGCATATATAACACTCGGGTTTTAGTAACATGGCTCAAGCTATGTTCCCTCTGTTTGACAATACGATTGGTTCAAGTAAACCTGTAAACACACGAACATATATTGATAGAGATTGAGAATTTGTCATGATGTCTCTTGCAAGGCTACTTCGCTGAAAATGCTGAGACATTCAACACAAGGTTCCAGACGTGAAGAAAACTTATGGTTATAGTATCCATTCTTTGATGCCGCTAGGTCCGACAACGACATCAATTTCCTCAATTAACCACTGTTAATGTGTTAAGTGAAATCGCAAACTTTGTCCATTTAAACTTAATGGAGTAAAATACAAGCATGGGTATATATTTAATATTACAGCAGTTTATGCCGAATGAGTATGGTTTTGTGAAATCATTTGTCCATCCTGATGGCATTAAGCAAAAAAGGCTCAAGGTTACGCAAGGACAAGCAAGGGATGACGTGAAACAAACTATTGGTGTTCTTAAAAGTCGTCGGGGGTGTACTTTTCAAAACAAGTAGCAGCAATGCATCCTAGAATATTAGAAAAATAGTGTACACTTGTGTCATATTACACAATATGATTTTTAAAAGTTCAAGGTCAAGTGCTATGTCCTTCTCATGATAACGCCCTTCCAACCATCAAGAATGTCTACAGGTAAATATTACATATACTGAATAGTGAATTCCATTGTCAAGAAACCCACAAAAACCTATGATTGGTTCTTTTCAAGCATATTGCAAGCATCTACATACACAAACTCGACAAAAAAAAATTTATTTAGTTATGATATTATTCATAAACTTCCTTTGATGAGTATTTTTATGATTTAATGATGGTTCAAAGATGGAATGAAAACTGGAAAAATAATAAGAAAATTAGAAAAAATAAACCAACTGATGTTACACTAATATTATATTATTATAATCCAATAAAACTAAACAAAACATTCCAAAATTTAACGTTTAAATCTAAAAATAAGAGTAAATCATATGGACCGTCTGAGGTTTACTTAAATTTCATCTTTCTGTCTCTGCTTAGACCCATGCTTGCAGAACTCTTTCATCTTAAAGCTCATGGAATTGTCACATGCTTACAGAATTCTTCAAGCCTACTTAGACCCACCAAGATCATTGCTTTGTCCATTAGTCCATCAACATTAATTTTTAGTTACATTATTACCCGTTTTGTAGATCATCATTCATGTTTCTATATATCAGTTGTTTTCAACAATTTGAACAAATCTAATTTGTGAATACATTAATGGAACACGGAATAAGCAATGACGCAATCAAAATCCCAAATTTGACAAATTACACATAGCAATGAATGATCAAATACAACATTAACGAAAACCCAGCCCGAGGAAAAACTACTTCGCTGGCTAGAAATCGAAAATGACGACAAAAACGACGACCACCAGAAGTAAATTCGTTCTTATTATTCTGGCGCCCTGTTCGGCTGTTCCAACGATTGAAGGGCGGAGGGGATGATGATGACTGGTCGGTAGTGAATGATGGTGGGTTTGATTGTTTTAGGATAGTCAAGTGGGTCCCACTATTATATACGTAGGGAGCGGTTACTTTACAAATTTTTTTTCGTACGAAGTGTTCGGAGTTTTGGAGTGGAACTATCACGCAAGAACAATAATAATCACGCAAGAACAAAGTGATAATTACGCAAGACAAATTACACTCGCGTGGAATTATCATGCAGAGATGGAATTATCACGCAAGAATACCTTCTTGCGTAATAATTCCATCTCTCGCGTGATTAGTTATTACCCTTGCGTTATAATTCCACCCGTAACGTCCATTCTTGCGTGATAACTTCGTACGCTTCGCACGAAAAAAAACATTTTATACCGTAACTTTTCTCCATAATGTATTTAGTAAAAAAAAAAGTTTTTCTTTAAAAAAAGGTATTTTGGTGATTTTATAGTAACGAAAAATGTTACATTTATCCAAACATTTGGACCAAACATGTAGGTTTTTGAACTCAGGGACGGAAGGCGTGTAATTTATTTTAAAAATAAGGAAAGAGAAACTTCAAATTGAGGATTGACATAACCTAGAAAAGCCAAAGTATACATCCGTTTCGACAATCGGGAATGACCCATGTCTCCCTAGCCATTTATCAATGCATGGTAGGTGAAACTTCTCACAACTTCTCCAAGTTAAAAAATCCTGAAAATTATATAAAAATTCCTATCAGAATTAGATCAATATCTTCATATATATTGTCAGCAAATTAAGGTTGATATTGAAAGCTTTAGAGTGTTATTTAATTGCTCAAAATATAAATACCCTTCATTAATAATAGCACATCAATAGGAGGATCAAAGGCATAATATCATCAAGAATTTGCAACTATAGTTACAATAGTAATAGTTAGTTAGATGGGACATATATCTTGCAATTTTCATGCCACAAAAGTTAATGAGCTCAACTACTAATTAAGTTATTGCCATATCTAATTGACTGTTTATGAAACAAGCATGCTTCACACAAGATCTTTCTAATCTGGAAGCTTACGTATTTTTTAGTGCGAGTCGCTCGCCCCAACAAGAATTATGAGTAGTCTTTGAGGCATTTTATTAATTTATAACCACGTAGAGTTTAAAAATAAACTTCATAATGAGATTAAATTTTAAAGATTTAAGTCAAATTATAATAAGTTAACACACAAATCAATTTTGATCGACTTCCTTTAAGCTAATTATATTCTAAAAACTTTAAACTAAAGTGTATTTAAACTTTCAATTGATAAACCATTAATGAGAGCACCCACCGTTGCCTACCTTACTAGTACTGTAAGCCCATTAGAGACGTTTGCTTATTAAGACTTTGATAGTAAAATAAATGATGGGTTGGAACGTGTTCCTTTGGTATTATTAGCTAAGAAAGGTAGTTATTTTTATCCCACACATGACGCGTTAAATCTAAAAAGCAAAAACAATTCATATTTTTGGTATGGCTATGGATATTAAGACATCCCAAAATTATAAATTAACACCGCAAATTTTATGCGTATCGTTTAGCCCCATACGCGTCGTATATTGGGGTCGTTAGCCCTATACGGGGCGTATACCTCTCTGACAGCCCCCTGAATTTTTCCTCGTAGTGAGTGTCGAAATTTGCTATACGAGTCGTATAGCCTCATATGTGCATATAAGAGGTCGTATAGAGTATATGGAGCGTATAGTCCTCTTACCGTTTCCCTTGAATGTTTCTATTTTTTAACTTTCATTAAAAGTAGTTTCTTTGTTGTTTCTGGTTGCAAGTGTCTTTAATCTAATCATCAATAGATGCCAAAATATCTTGATATTGCTGTTTTGTACATAACTAGGAACCTTCTACAATTAATAGTATTTATTTTTTTTCATTTTCTTTTTCATTTACCACTTGCTGTTTTCTTATTCTTGTGATCGTTTCTTCGGGGTTCTTTTACTAGAAAAGTGCGAATATTAAGAATATCTTCACTAAAAATATACATCTTAACAACACATATATATAATGATATAATTGGTAGACTGATGAAAAGAAGTGTTTGGTGCAAAGCTAGATATTTAGATGATGTGCTTAATTTATAGGGTGGTGTTATTGTAAAAGAAGTAAAAACTTGAAAGGATGAAAAAGATAATTATCAATTAGATTTTAAATGTAATGATTAAAAAAATCTGGTAGCATAATGATAAATAATTAAAACTTTAAATGATAGGCCAATAGTATTTAATCTTAACCAAATTTTTAAATTTCACATTTTTCTAAACGCATATAACTCTTACATACAATAATATCTATATAAAAGTTACACTATAAAAACAAACCTTTTTTAATCTTTAAAAAGTCTAAAATTTTGATACATAAAAAACATAAATTTTTTCACATTATTTCATCTCATCGTTAATATTCGTTAGCTCATTGTGTAATATCAGGACATTGTGTATTATCATCATATCATTGCGGCTAATGTTGACGATTTTGTTATGCATTGTGTTTTTTAAAAGGATGATTTTCAAATAACACAATGTTAAAAATATAATCTTTACGTTTTTCAGTTCATTGTGTAATGCTGATCAGGACATTGTGTAATACTCATCAACAGCTCATTGTGTCTATTGCTAACATTCGAGTCTAGTGCTAGTCATTGTGTTACCGGCCCATTGTGTCTAATGTTAACCATTTAATTTTAAAATGGTGATTTTCAAATAACACAATGCTGAAAATATTTTTTTAATGTTTTTTCCAGTTTATTGTGTAATGCTGATCAGGTCATTGTGTAATCCTTATCAAACAGCTTGTTATATTTATTGCTAATATCGAGTCTAGTGTTGGTCATTGTGTTACTCATTGTGTCTAATGTTGATTATTATGTTATGTATTGTGTTTTTAAAATGATGATTTTCAAATAACACAATGCTAAAAAATATATTTTTTTTATGTTTTTTAGTTCATTATGTAATCATAATAATGACATTGTGTAATCCTCGTTAAGCAAGTCATTGTGTCTATTGCTAATAATCGAGTCTAGTACTGGTCATTTTGTTACTCATTGTGTCTAATATTAACGTTGTGTTATGCATTGTGTTTTTAAAATGATGATTTTCAAAATAAAATAAGAAATGTAAAATTTTTATATTCAAGCTCATTTTGTATTCCTCATCAGATAATTATGTAACACTTATCAATTCAGAAGATTACACAATGACCTAATGAAATTACACAATGAGTAAAAACACTTTATTTTTTTATATCAACACTATACGTGTTTTAAAAATTAAAAAATACATGTTTTATGGTGTAATTTTTATAAAAAGTTAATGTCCTATGTAAAAGTTTAAAATGTTTAAACAAAAGATGCAACTTGAGAAGGGGGAACATTACCAATGTTGCCCCCAATCTAATTGACCAAGAACACGTGTCAAAATCCTAATACTTCTTACTTTTTTAGTTTTAAAAATTTATATTTTTGAACTTTTCTCGAATATATAGGTATCTAATCGACGTATCTAATAAAAGAAGGTTTTAATATCAATGTCCGATATTACTCTTCTTCAATTTAATTTTTGATTCTATCTTCTAATAAAATGATATAGTATAATAGTAAACTAGCTTTAGTTAACCCTTGTATTATACGAAAGTGTGAAAAGTTAATTATTAATAACATAAAAAAATAAAAATAAATCAAGTGTGTTATATATAAAACGACTAACAACTTTTGATTATAAGGTCCAAATGAGTAAAAAATCATTGTAAAATACATTAGTAGTAAATTAGTAGGGTTTACACTTACTTATGTCATAAAGCTAAAACGCTCAAATCCATCTTTATCTTTAAACTTGTGACAGATGACATTAAAAACTGATCATGCGTAAAAAATAAACTATTTCCATTATAAATCGTCACAACCAGGACAGAGATTGACCTAAATTTTGTTTATTGGAAATAGCGACCATATATTAGTCAAAGAAAAAATGTCGGATCTGATGATGGTTAATATGCATGCACTTAGTATAGTTAATATTGCATTTTTAATATATTTTTATATGTCGAAACATTACTTTGTTACGTGTTTGAAATGTAGGTCAAATGAAGCTTAACGGACATTATTTGAGTAGGATACAAAGGATACGAAGACTACGGGTTGAAAGGTGCTGAAAATAAAGAAAACTGTGCAAGTTGCAGGGAGGCCGTAAGCTACGGCCTTAGGGCCGTAACTTACGGCCCTGTATCAACACCGTCTGTGAACTCCGTAAGACAGAAGGTTTTGGCCGTCTGGTGAAGGTAGGCCGTAACTACGGCCTATAGGCCGTAAGTTACGGTCTAGGGCGATATTTTGAGGGTTGTTTCAAATTTCAAAACCTATTTAAACCCTAACATTAGGGTTTCGAGAAGAGACTTGCCTCCAGCCCCAAGAACGAATCTTTAGACTATTTGGAGCCTTTGAAACTATCTTTAATCATCAATTGATCAAGGATTCATATCCCCAAGTTGAAGATTGAAGAGATTATGATGAAGATGCAAGGCTAAACATCCGTGATCATCCCCGGTGGATGGTTTGTGATTTGATTATGCTTTCTTATGTTCTTACCTAGTCAAGACATAATCTTTGATTGTTTAACAACTTTTATTCGTTTATGTGTTTTGAATCATGTATTGATTAAAGATTCGTGTTAGTTGATTTGATTATTACTTATCAAGTTATCAGTTTTATATTGTTAACCATTGAGTAGTAATTAGGTTATCATCATTAATCGGTGATTGCAAATAAAGTTTCTAGATTATGGCATTAGTTAGTTTACTAATTAATTTACATAATCGGATATCAAGTTCATAATTACCTTTCAACATATGTGATAAACAAGTTATGTCTATGTAACTTCAAGATCGGGTAAAACATAAGCCGTGTATTCAATTACATTCCTGAAACCCGGGTGTGATCTCTTTCATCTCAATAGTTCCAAACCAAGTCTAAGTTTTCGTTTTGCTTCATAAAGTAATCTTTTTTAGTTAATCTCATCCACATCCATTTACAGTCAAGAGACAATAGTTCAGTTTTCTAAATTTGTAAGTTAGTTTAATAATCAAACGAATCGTGTAACAATAACCACATGCTCCCCGTGGATACGATACCTGACTTACCCTAGCTACCTAGGTTAATTAGCTTTTTGCATGACCCCAATGACAGGTCATCAAAATGGCGCCGTTGCCGGGGAGCTAGTGCGCTTACCGCTATTTGATTTGATTTATTTTCTTTCGTTTTAGTATTTGTTTAAGCTTCAAAATTAAAAAAATAAAAAATATTTAAAAAAAAGTAAAAATTAAAAAAATCCAAATATATTATTTGTTTTTCTTAGTTTGGTTTATATGTTCGTCTTTACCCTGGGTATTCTAGTTTTTTTTGTAGGGTAATTTTCTTATAGGTTTAGTAGAATCATGGATTGGGATTGGGATTATGATGATGATTACGATCTATGTATTTGTTGCGGGAGTGATTGTCACTGGGTTCAAGATTGTCCACTGTTCGAGAGAAAATATGGAAACATAGAAAGAGGATGTTCTGAATATAGGAGGCAAAAAGGATATGTGAGAACAAATTATGATGATGGAGAGACACCCTCATATTATTCAGACTTTAAACCTCCTCCACCATCAAAATATCAAGAATATTATCATGTAGACATCAATTACAAATATGCTCAAGAGTGGGATTTGAACCATTATGAAGCCGAGATACCACAATTCTCAAGCTACCAAGAGGAATATGATGACTACTATCTTGAATACCCTCAGTTGACATATGAAAAGCCTCAGGTTTCAATAAACTCTAAGCTTGATGCAATCATGAACATGATGGTGGAAATGAAGAAGGAAGACAAGTTAAGAGATAAATCATTCGAGACTCTAGTTAAGCAGGTTAGCCAACTCACTAAGGATGTAGCTCAACTTAAACGAGAGCAATATGAGTTAGATTGTGGCACCGTGATTGATATTGATGTGATAGAAGATGTTATGGGTCATTCAGAGCATGACTTGGGATGTTTTAAGTTAAATGAAGATGTAATACCTCTGAAAGAGCTAAAGCCTAACGTTGATCTAGTTTATCCCAACCATTCTCATGTGCTTATTACTTTAACTATTAAAGTTGGGAAAGAAGATTTGAAGACCAAGATAAAAAAGGTGGCATTGGAAGACATCAGACAAATCATCATGAGATGGCACCACAACAACTACTCAACAAACTTGCTAAGCATGATAACACAATTATGGAACTGGCAAGTCAACTATCGAGCTTTTATTGGGAATTCGGTAGGTAAATGTTCACTTAAACCACCATAACTATATCAGGTACGGTCTGGCTGAAGACCTAAAACTTAGCGCTAATCGGGAGGCAACCGAAATTGATTTGTTTCTTTTAGTTTTTGGTTTTTTTTTCTTCTTGTTTTGTTTATTTTGTTTTTGAGCTTTAAGCACCGGATGCAAATATTCAAGTGTGGGGAAGCTCATGGATCTTTAGGAGCATAAAGAAATGTGTGTTTGGGCGGCTTTACTTATCTGAGTTAAAGCATAACCATCATATATTGCTGATGAGGCACTTTTATCATCTATGATCAGGTCCATGTAATTTTTCTGTATCTTAAAGCTTTGCTAGTTTGATGTCATTTAGTACAATCATGGTAGGCATAATGCGTCTTTGAAAAGTTAGCCTTGTAACTTCACTTGGGTAAAGGTTAGGATGTTTGATAGTACCCTTGTTGAAATAACAATTTTAAAATGTACATTGAGGACAATGTAATATTTAAGTGTGGGGATGAAGGGAAGTTTGAAAATTGAGAAAAAAAATTGATTGAACAAAATCTTTCAAAATACCCCTAAAGCGACTTATTTATGCATGAAAGGTTAATTTTTTCAATTGAAATCGTGAAAGTATGTTTAACCTGTACACAAGCAGAGGTCCTCAGTCATAGCTATCTCACTTGAAAAAAAAAGAAATTTATTAGAATTATTAGAGATGTTTAACCTGGGGTAACAAGCAATATAGTGGACTTTTTATGCATGTTTTCACATCCTTAACCTATTTACCATCATTTTTTTGTGAGGATTGAGCCTATACATGAGCTTAGAACATCAACAGGTTAATTGCTCAGCTTTCTTTCATAAGTGTTTACCAGAACGATTGCATTATTCTAGAACTTGCATAATTGATACGTTTCTAAATCACGAACCAAACTGTTGCACATATATGATTAAGGCATTAGGATGAACCTTTGTTTTATTAGCCTTTTTCAATCATATTATCCAACCCTAAAATACCCCCTAGTCGCCAGTTTGAGCCCCTAACCTCTTTAATTGTTTAAACCCGAATCAACCCATTAGCCTTTTCAAATCTTTTTCACTTTTTAAGCCCATGTGATGAAATCTGATAAGTTTTCTTGAATTTTTGATATAATATTATTAGAAGCAGTGAAGTGTTTAGATATAATCATCATTCAAAAAAAAAAAAAAAAAAGAAAGAAAAAAAATGAGTAAATAATGGGTCAAAATGACCACAATATCAATGTCTTGTTTCAGTGGTATAAATTGTGATATGGGTCAAGTTTACCCAAATTCATTGTGTAGTGTCGCTTTATTATTCAGTACGTTTCAACATTCTTATTTGGATTTCATCACCTTTAGCCACTTCAAATTCTCTATCCGCACCCAAATCCTAAGCCTTACATTACAACCCTTTAAAGACCTTTTGATGTGTGCATGGTTTGTGTTAATTGGTGGAGTTGCGATCATTATGCAAGCTTATGGTAATTATGAGTTGTTCTTGGTTGAGAGTACTACACTGATATACTAGCATACCTTTTGCTAGACCATATACTAAACCGAGAGGAGTGAAACTTGTGAGAGGTGTGACTACATGCATAGGGAAGATTAGAAAGCTTGTTGGGCTTGGTTAGATAGATCATATTTTAAAGAGTAATATCTTTGCTTACAAAGCTATAGCTTGAGATATGAAACTGTGAGTTGGGTATTACTTGGGACCTTAGCTAACAGAAGGTGAATACATGGCTGGATCGTATTTGTCTAATGATAGTTGTAGTGTTATAAGCAAGTTTGCTTGGGGCAAGCAAATGATAAGTGTGGGGATGTGATGATTGGTTAATATGCATGCACTTAGTATAGTTAATATTGCATTTTTAATATATTTTATATGTCAAACAATATTACTTTGTTGCGTGTTTGAAATGTAGGTCAAATGAAGCTTAACGGACATTATTTGAGTAGGATACAAAGGATACGAATACTACGGGTTGAAAGGTGCTGAAAATAAAGAAAACTGTGCAAGTTGCAGGGAGGCCGTAAGCTACGGCCTGAGGCCGTAACTTACGGCCCTGTATCAACACCGTCTGTGAACTCCGTAAGACAGAAGGTTTGGCCGTCTGGTTTAGGCCGACCTACGGCCTATAGGCCGTAACCTACGGCCTATAGGCCGTAAGTTACGGTCTAGGGCGATATTTTGAGGGTTGTTTCAAATTTCAAAACCTATTTAAACCCTAACATTAGGGTTTCGAGAAGAGACTTGCCTCCAGCCCCAAGAACGAATCTTTAGACTATTTGGAGCCTTTGAAACTATCTTTAATCATCAATTGATCAAGGATTCATATCCCCAAGTTGAAGATTGAAGAGATTATGATGAAGATGCAAGGCTAAACATCCGTGATCATCCCCGGGTGGATGGTTTGTGATTTGATTATGCTTTCTTATGTTCTTACCTAGTCAAGACATAATCTTTGATTGTTTAACAACTTTTATTCGTTTATGTGTTTTGAATCATGTATTGATTAAAGATTCGTGTTAGTTGATTTGATTATTACTTATCAAGTTATCAGTTTTATATTGTTAACCATTGAGTAGTAATTAGGTTATCATCATTAATCGGTGATTGCAAATAAAGTTTCTAGATTATGGCATTAGTTAGTTTACTAATTAATTTACATAATCGGATATCAAGTTCATAATTACCTTTCAACATATGTGATAAACAAGTTATGTCTATGTAACTTCAAGATCGGGTAAAACATAAGCCGTGTATTCAATTACATTCCTGAAACGAGGGTGTGATCTCTTTCATCTCAATAGTTCCAAACCAAGTCAAGTTTTCGTTTTGCTTCATAAAGTAATCTTTTTAGTTAATCTCATCCACATCCATTTACAGTCAAGAGACAATAGATCAGTTTTTTAAATTTGTAAGTTAGTTTAATAATCAAACGAATCGTGTAACACTAACCACATGCTCCCGTGGATACGATACCTGACTTACTCTAACTACCTAGGTTAATTAGGTTTTTGCATGACCCCAACGACAGGTCATCACTTATACTTGTGGATTTTTATGCTATAGCTAGCAAGGGAGACACAAAAGTATTTGTCTGTTTTGGAGACTAATGGATCTGATGATATTCATCAGGATTTACCTCCTTCCTACACAAAACAATCATCTCAATAAGTACTAATGGATCTGATGATATTCATCAGGATTTACCTCCTTCCTACACAAAACAATCATCTCAATAAGTATTTTATAGCACTCTAAATTCTAATCAAATTAGCGTTCGACTTACTTGGATCAAACACAACACAATAACAACCTGGTTTGGACCCAATTCCGCCTCTTTTCTGTATAAATTATAAAAAATATCACTTTTTAAAACGACACCTCTTTATACTACTACTAACCTTTTAAACAAACAAACTTTATTAATTCAAATATTAATTATTAGATAAATTGAATTTTAATAATCATAACGGTTATGCATTGCTTGATAACATCCACTTGGTCAAGTTACACTTTCACATTTACTTTTATGACCAATATCAATCACAACAATATAATCATCAAATATTATACTTGATTTGTACTTGATTTTACTTACAATAATGACTTGATTGAAATGAAATTATATGCAAGCAAAGTTGAGCGGAAAATAAATGCAAAAAGAGCGAAAATCTATGATAATTATGCTTCTAGGATCGTTACTAATAAAAGTGAATGTTAAAAGTGTCACTAGCCAAAGTAATAGTATAAATTATTATGAGCTAATGAATTATAGTTTTATTATTATAATCTAATTTATTTAATTATTTGAATAACTTAACCTATCATCATTTGACTTCGTTTCCTACCTCTATAAATGTAGTAAACAAATAATGATCGAAACTCGAAACAATTAAAATAACTACAAACAATTACCTTTGACTAATTACTATTAATAATTTTAACATCTTGAAGTTAATTCCAATAATCAGAATTCAAATACAAACTTTGATATTTTGTTCTAGCTACCACGGTTTTAACAATCACATGAAAACGATTGTTATGAAAAAGAGTATGATTCCAATACATAATCCAGTCACTGGGGTATGAAAGAATATAGGCGGAGTTGAGAAAAAAAATATCAACATACAACAGACTTATTTGTTCACTAGGAAAAGAGAAAAAAAAAATCAACTTTGAAAGAATTGCTGGTTATTGGATGAGGCGTTGTGGGATAGTCTCCCTAATGCATTTAAACAAACAAGGAACAAGAGTAGTAAAGTGATTGAAAATTACAACAAAGCTGGAGATAGTATTGTTTGGAATTAGAATTGGAAATCATTGCCACGATCGACCTGGAACAAACGAAGGTCACTCATTTAATGGGGCTATCGAGTCAAGTGAACGTTATAGATGGAGATGATACTTGGTCCTAGAAAAATAAAAAAAAGGTTGCCATTCTCGGTTAAAGTAATCAAACATGACTTATCCACGGCTATGGGTCAATTCAAATTGGTCATAAATTTTAAAGGATCGTGGCAGATGTTTACCATGAATAGGATCGTGACAGATGCTTAGACTATACGTAATGGATATTTTAGAGGCTCCAAACAAGATGAAATAAACATAAGTAACGCTCCAACATCATTACAAAATAATTAAGAGACTCCAAACTTACTAGGCTCCAGGCCCTTATCGGACGCTAAACATAACTTTTTCTATATTGTTTCATCAATAGTGGCTTTAAACACTAGTTAACCACTAAATTTGAATTAAAAAATGCTTTAGTAAAATAATTTTTATTTACATGTCATTTAAATTACAGTTTAACTAAACAACCACTATGCATAGTTTACCATTAGTATTTTCCGCAAAAGGCTTCCCAAATCGCTGGCAGCAAACCTCAACAAAATACACAACTCTTGATATGGTACGTCCCCAATTTCACACACCAAATCTTGGAACGGGAACTACACACATTTAGAGGAACTTGATTTTTAATAGAAATGAGGAAGTTAAAGAAAAACATAAAAAAAAAACCACAATAGGGTGTTTCAAGAAAGAACCATATCCTAATTTCAACAATCAGGTCGGTTTGATAGTCAATTTGTTGAGAAAAACCTTGATCGTATTATGTTAACATGAGTTTTCAAATCCAACAATTAAGTAGATACTCCACATAGAACAACGGTAACATGTTCATATACTGGTATCTTTATAGCGCATTATGTTCAATATACCAACACTATTCTACAACTCGCTAACGAGTAATTATATCATAACAATGTTTTGGATATGTAGGAGACAATTAGATAAATAGTTCATGTGCTTGAGAAGGCAATTGAAATTATACATGCTGACAAGAAAAGAAGATTTCCAAAAACAAAGAAACTAAAAACACATATGATGTGTGTTGCCATGTCATCATCTTTACCACTTTATGTATGCAATTATATGTTTCAATTCTAGTATTTCTTAAGTTTTGATTTTAATTCACATGTGTAAATAAAGGGCAGTAGTGGGGATGCCCCATGCTCCCACGTTCTTGTTGGTAGTGGGTTAGGAGTTGTTGGGTGTAGGTTTACACTCTTTATAATTATGTTTTCTTTCGTTAATGAAGCATGCAGACGTAGTTCTAATTCCTTCTTAATTCTCTCAAGTTTCCTTCTTATTTTCTTGGCCATTTGAATTACCCAGTTGACCCACATCAACATACTTCCTTAGTGCAGCATATGCTTCAGCTTTTTCAAGTGGATATCTAGAGGAATGGAAGAAATCAAATAACTTGTTTATTTATTGACATTACCATGTGAAAGGGCCAAAAGTTTTACCTTATAACCTGTGAAGAGTTGATGGTGGGGGTAAGTCCTCTGCAGGCACGGCAAAGGGCCGAACCAGATGTGGACCTGTTATTGGTTATGTGTGCTCCAGGTGTAGTAAAGCTGCCTTTATGCCGGTCTCCTGTACAAAATAAAAGAAAAAATAAATATCATTTGTGTGGAAGAAAATGAATTGCACCATGGTTAGAAGTATCCCAAGATGATAGATGTTGGGTTTTCCATATGTACCTGCAGTTCATATAAGGAGTGATCAACATTACTTACTTAAACAAGTAAACTTGATTCACCGACCTCTTGATGCATTATAATTCATGTAATCATGCAATCAAGTTCATTTGTTTTGAAAAGGCATTTCAAAGCATTATCACAAAGGAGGAGGGACTTCCCTTGAAATGATCCAATCTTACCTGCCCAGTCCTTTCTACTTCACGATCCTATAGCAGACAGAGCCTAACAATTAATAGAAAAACAAGGGAAAAGGATACTCATAGTATCTGGCTAACAGATAGTAATTTTAATTACCAATGTAAAGTAAAGGCTGGTCCAGACCTGTCCCTCAGGTGTCTTCAAGTTAGCATATCTAAAGAAGTGAAAACGGGGATCAATACCCAAAATCAATTAGAGCTTATAATCTTTGCTATTAAATTCAAACTAGGATTTAGAATGAGATTAAGGATTACGTACTCCCTTTGGATCCAAAGAGAATTTTCTCTCTCCTTGTCATCATCTACATCTGATCCATTAAATTGTCACTAGTATTGGCTAACAATGAAGGGAAACATACCTGACTCAACGGTCCTTTGCTAGGATCACATGTCCAGTATGCTCTAGCGGATGGGCTTTCACAGCCATATTTTGTAAAATTAGAATCAACAAAAACTACATACTTTCAGTATAGGAATGCATTTTCCTGCTCAAGTTATAATGAACAAATCTAGTTTACTCAACAACACAAAATTTCCCATATAATATCCATATACCACTGCACAAGGTGAAGTGCCCTTTAAAGTTGCACAAAGATTGTGCAAACTCACAAAAGGGGACATCTGATAATTCCTAAACAAATGGAACAAGCCAGATGCATTAATGTTTCACATAAGGAAACATCTGGTAATTCCACCTTTGCAATTACAACTGATCATTGAATTCAAGGTTTATCCTGCAAGCTTCAGCAGATACTAGACGACAACATATACCAAACATATTTAATCAGATTCATAACAACTTCAAAGAAACTTATCATTTAGGGGTAAATATAGAATCACTTATTCGCCCCTTATGGTTTTACACTTCTACTTCTAACAATTTCAACTTTTAATGTCAAGGTGTTCTTATTGGTCAATTTTAATTTTATTTTCTAGAACGGTCTTATTACTCAAATACTCAGATGTCTTATTATTAAAGTTTCAGACAAAAAAAAGCACACAAACACTATATCCTAATTATAATTTATGGTGAAACAATCGATGATACCATTAGCCTCAAAGCAGAAATAAATATAACATAGAACCTAACAACCTAGCCACTATACAAGGCAATAGATAAATTACAGCCATACAATTAAATACAAACTAATTCTATATATAAAACATTGACTAAATCTGGTTGGCTAATAGTCCCCCACAGTCGAATCAGCAGTGGAACGGATGCAAAGACTGGATCGAAAGCATGTAAACAGTTGACGGGAAAGACCCTTGGTAAAGATGTCTGCATACTGGAAATCTACAGGGACATGTAAAACACGAACTGAGCCAACCCGTACCTTTTCACGAACAAAATGAATATCGATCTCAACATGCTTTGTTCGTTGATGCTGGACCGGGTTCTGAGTAAGATAAACCGCCGAGACATTATCGCAGTAAATTACGGATGCACGTGTAATGGGAACATAGAGCTCAAGCAGGAGATTTCTTATCCAAGTAGTTTCGGCAGTGGTGTTGGCAACACCCCTATACTCGGCTTCAGCACTTGATCTAGAGATAGTTGGTTGACGTTTGGAGGACCAGGAGATCAAGTTATCGCCAAGAAAAACACAGTACCCGGAAGTCGATCTTCGTGAATCAAGGCAGCCCCCCCAATCGGCATCGGAGTAGGCGGTGAGGGAGACCGATTTGGAGGGACGTATGGAGAGCCCATAATCCATAGTTCCGTGTAAGTACCTACGTATCCGTTTCAAATAATTAAAGTGAGGCTCTCTAGGAGAATGCATGAACAGGCACACTTGTTGAACTGCATATGCAATGTCAGGCCGTGTGAAGGTGAGGTACTGAAGTGCCCCAGCGAGACTTCGGTACAAAGTTCCATCAGGTAGTGGTTCTCCTACAGTTGCACTTAGTTTGGAGTTGGTGTCCGTGGGTGTAGCACAAGGTTACAATGTTGCATCTTTGCCCTTACAAGAATGTCTTTAACATACGATGCCTGGGAAAGATAGAGTCCCCCGTTGTGACGTTGTACCTGAATCCCAAGGAAATGATGAAGCGGCCCAAGATCTGACATAGCAAACTCCTTGGATAAAGATGTAATAATATGCTGTAAAAGAGAAGGGTCAGATGCGGTGAGTATAATATCATCCACATACAATAAAAGATATGCCATATTTGCCCTTGTTTGTAGACAAATAGAGATGTGTCACATGTGGTGCTCTTAAAACCGCATTGTTGAAGATATGATGCAAATCGTTGATACCACGCACGGGGCGCCTGTTTTAAGCCATAGACTTGTTAAGGCGACAAACATGTGTAGGACGTGTGGAATCAACAAAAACCGGGGGTTGGAACATGTAAACCGTTTCTTTAAGATCACCATGAAGAAACGCGTTTTTAACATCTAACTGTGTATCGGCCATGATTTCGAAACGGCAAGACTGAGAACCGTGCGGATGGTGGTTGGTTTAACCACGGGGCTAAATGTTTCATCACAGTCCACACCAACCTGCTGACATTTTCCATTCACAACAAGTCGTGCTTTGTACCGTTGTAAGGTTCCGTTGGCATGAAATTTATGTTTATAAAGCCACATGCAACGGATAACATGAGCATCACTAGGACGAGGCACTAAATCCCAAGTGTTATTAGCTATAAGAGCCTTGTATTCATCGTTCATAGCCGAGTACCAGTTTGGATCTTCACGAGCACTTTTATAAGATTTTGGTAAGGGAGAAATAGGAGGATCAGTGGTGGTGTGGAGATTGAAAGGAATTTTGGGCTTAGTGGTGCCAAGTTGGGATTGGGTAACCATGGGGTGGTGGATAGGAGGCGGGTGGTTTGGAGGCTGTTCTGGAAGGGCAGAAGGTGGTGATGTTGGGGTTGAGGGAAGGGGAGGGGAAGGTGGCGTGGTCAAAGTAGAATGAGGGGAAGGGCTTAAGGATTGGAGTGGGGAGGTGGTGAGGTTGGGTTCGGAGTGGATGGGTTGGGTGGCAGGTGAGTTGTGGGGCTGGGTGGCAGATGGTGGTTGGGACTGTTGTGGTACTTGTTGTCTGCGAGAATAGGTATATGTGTAGGAGGAGGAGGGGAGTGGGGTTGGGGTGTTGGTTGTGATGGGTTTGCATGTGAAAGATGTAGGATGAAAGAGGAGAGGGGAGGGATCAATATCTAGAAACGAGTATGTTGTGGGAGGTTGTTTTGAAGTTTTGGAAAATGGAAAGAGAGACTCATCGAATGTAACATGTCGGGAAAGAATAGTTTTTCCCGTGGACAATTCGAGACACCGATACCCTCTGTAATTTGGTGGGTAACCGAGGAACACGCAAAGGGAGGATTTGGGAGCCAATTTGTGTTTGCGTGTGGCACTTTGATTGGGGTAACAAGCACAACCAAAGACCCGAAGGCGATCATAGGTTGGCTGTTTGAGATAGAGAGCGAGAGTTGGTGTGCGGTAATTGAGAACCTTTGTAGGCAAAATGTTGTGTAAGTAGCAGGCCGTGTGGAGAGCATCTACCCAAAAAGTGGGAGGTAGGGAGGCATGATATAGAAGCGATAACATAAGATCATTAAGGCGTCTAATCATGCGTTCGGATGTCCCATTTTGTTGGGATGTGTGTGGGCATGAAAACCGAAATTGTAATCCATGAGATGATGCAAATGTTTTAAATTCGGTATTGTCAAACTCTCCGCCCATGTCGCATTGGAACGATTTAATAGATGTTTTAAATTGAGTTGACATGAATTTGTGAAAGTGGGTGAATTTGATAAAGGCTTCGGATTTAAACTTTAATGGAAACACCCAAGTGTATTGTGTGTAGTCATCAACAAGGACAAGATAATATTTGTAGCCGGTTTTACTTAATAAAGGGGAGGTCCACAAGTCACCATGAACAATGTCAAATGGAAGAAACGTAGTAGAAGTTGAACTAGCAAACGGTAAACGTTTATGTTTGGCCAGTTGGCATGAATTACAAATAAAAGACTTAGAAAGTTTATTACATGCAATAACTTTATTCGACCATAAAAAATCCATAACATGTAAACCGGGGTGACCTAAACGATCATGCCAAAAATTTGATGAAGATGAAACAAATAAGGCTGAAGCAGATGCAGGTGCAGGGCTAGTGAACGGGTAAAGGTTGCTGGAACTATTGTGACGAGTCAGGAGCCTCTCATCCTTGAGATCCTTCACAGAAAACCCAAATGGATCAAATTCGACAGAGACAAAGTTATCACGAGTAAACTGTCGAACTGAAATAAGATTTTTAATTATATGGGGTGTGTGAAGAACATTTTGCAAGTGAAGGGGTTTGGAATGATGAGAAAGGGTTGTGTGACCCGATCCAAGTACTGGTACCCGGTTTCCATTCCCAACAAACACAGAATTTATAGTATTAACACAGGGAGTAGTGATCATACCTGGATCTACTGTGAGATGGGATGATGCACCTGTATCCATAAACCACTGATTGTCGCTGCTTTCTAAAGAAGTAGCCTGGAAAGCTTCAGCAAGAGCATTTGGGTCAAGTGGATTGACCTCTGTCAAATGGGCCTGAGCTTGTGATGGAGCAGTGGCACTGTTTGGCTGTTGAGCAGGTGGTCTTTGTGGGATGGTCCATGGGCCAGCCCAGGGCTGCTGAGTGGGATAGGGACATGGCGGAATGGGCCACTAGGGGGCCCAATAAGGAGCAGGCTGCTTTTGGGGAGCCCACATAGGCTGAAAGTTGCTAAAGAGACTTGATTGATGTAAGAGGCGACAGTGTCATACTCACGTGGGAGTCCTCGGACTAACTGAAGAACTAAGCGTTGTTCGGTGACGGGGCTGTCAACGTCGTTCAACTGGTCGGCTAACTCTTTGAGTTTGTGGCAATAGGCATCAAGTGAGGGCATGGCACCAAGTGATCCTTTGTTGTTCAAAAAAATGTTTTTGATTCGATTCCATGCCTCAAGCGATGTGGAGTCTTTCTTGCAACACAATTGAATCTATTTCTTTCCAGGAGGCGAAGGTCGGGTCGGTTTAGGCCGGCGATTCTGTGCCATCGATATGGTGAAGAACTTTGTATCCACTGCAGTGAAGTTGAAATAACTTCACCCACGAGGACTACGACACTTTGACACCATCCAAAACGCGTACTTTGTGTTGGATATTGGTCACAGTGTACACAGGGTGGAGACCAGAAGCTTCTGCGATTTTGCCCGTGTCTGCCATAGATAAAACTGAAAGAGACAGAGAAGAACAGTGGGAAGAAGGGCTGATCAGAAAAAAATCAAGGACCGTAGTCCGGTTAGAGGGCGGCGGCGGTTTGAGCTTTAGGTTAAAAAGCTCTGATACCATATAATTTATGGTGAAACAATCGATGATACCATTAGCACAAAGAAGAAATAAATATACATAGAACCTAACAATAGATAAATTACATAAACCTAACAACCTAGCCACTATGCAAGGCAATAGATAAATTACAGCCATACAGTTAAATACAAAACTAATTCTAATATAAAACATTGACTAAATCTGGTTGGCTAATACTAATATCACATAAGCATATTCGTAAAACATGCCCTAAGATTGACTGATATCTTGACACAGAAAGCACAAACACACACCATATCCAACCTTTATCATCTGTCCAGGGCCACAAATACCTGCCGGCGAGTCGATTCTACTTCAGCCTATAGCAGATAGAGCCTAACAATTATGAGAAAGTGCTTATGCTAGTCGGTAATCACAACACCTCGTAATGAATAATGAAAAAGTTACAACAACTTACACGTGAAATAAAAGAATCAGTTGGTGATTCTGAAAAATGATACCTTAACACCTATTTATTCTTTTATGCTTCATGTTCGTCTATAAGCTGATGAGCTTCTTCACAATATTCCTCAGAATGATCAGAATTGATGCCAATGAAACCTGATGCCATCATCACCGCTGCCACACGAAGAAAATAAAAATAAAAAAGAAAACGAAAATCAAAAGAAAATCAAAGAGAAACCCAACCCATCACCGTAAACACATTCGTCTTACAATCTCATCCATTGGAGAAGAGAACTAGATGCATATGTGTGGTGTGTGAAATTGACAAAAAAGTTAACAGAACTTGTGCCATTCTGCAACATGGAGATGCTTCTTCACGTGTACCCTACAGATCGCTTCATCATCAATGCCAAGAAAACCTAATGCCACCATCAGTGCTGCCACCGTAAGAAAAATAAACTAAAAATAAATAAACGAAACAAAAATAAAATCAAAAGGAAAGGAAAGGAAGAGAGAAACGCGATCACCGTAAACACACCGTCTCTGTTGGAACTATGTTTCCACCATGAGAGAAGAGGATGAAAAAAAGTATATATATATAATAGTAATAATAAAATAAATAGATAGAATAATCTCATGTAACTTACTTCTTTTCCATCTCGAATTCTCCCAACCACACCATCAACAACACGAAACAAAAAACAGGAGAAATGTGAAAGCAAAAATGGTAATAAATAAAAAAAAGAAAAACCAAATCAATCACTTAAAAAGATATCTATCCGTAAGAAGTGCCCAAAGTCAATAATAAGATAATCGCAACATAAGTAAAGACTTACTAGTGTACGTGGAAGCTGAGAAGCATCCAATCAGTGAAGTCCAGCACCATCAACCATCCCGGTTGTTAGATGATCTTTCCTGCACCATCTTAACTCCGGTGTTATCAAGTCGTTCAATATAGCCTATAAAAGCAGAAATAATTCAGACTTATATAGAAAAGAGACATATGAAATAACTAATTATGTGGGTTGATATCTAGTATCAGATGACTTTCATATTTAAGTTTGCAACTTTTTTATACAAAGTAGAGACACCAACACCCACACTCACATAACAGATATGCATCACTAGAGGGAAAAATAAAATTCAGAATACAGGTAACCTTAGCTTCTTCGTCTAACATTGGTGAGTCCATGCTAAAGTAAAACCTTCAAAAAGAATTGATCCATTCAGCCACAGCCTAAAGTATAATTGCATATTGTTATAAAAGACAACAAAACCATATCGGGTGTTACTTCTCCTTCTAAGACCACGAGCCCCTTGGCAAATGTAGCATCTGACATCTCTTATGAGATTAACACACAAACAGGTTCGTTAAGTTGTCAAAAGACAATACCTTGTTGGGTCTTCCAAATGTACCTACAGTTCATACGAGTTTAGATCAATCTTCAAACAAGTAAACTTGATTCAAAATCTTTGAAGAAAGGCATATATACACCAACCACGGTATTTTCAAACATCCTTAATCAATATCATATTTTCCCAAAAGAAAAAAGTTGACATAAAACACATGAAAACAAGAGTAAAAAAGATAGTAATTTTAATTACCAATGTAAAGTAAAGGCTGGTCGTCTCTCAAGTGTCTCGCGTTAGCATATCTAAAGAAGTGAAAAAGGAGATCAATTAGAGCTTACGGTCTTTTCATTAAAACTAAATTAGGATTAGAATGAGATTAAAAGATTATGTACCCTTTGGATCCAAACAGTATTTTATCTCCTTGTCATCTTCTACATCTTGATCCATTGATTTGTCACTAGTATTTGGCTAACAAAAAAGGGAAAAGGATACTCATAGTATCTGGCTAACAGTGAAGGGAAACATACCTAAAGCGCGGGTTCCTTAGATGTCCGGTATGTTCTCGCGGTTGGGCTTTCACAGGATATTTGTAATCTCAAAATCATCATAAAAACTCCAAACTTTTAATATAGAAATGCATTTTCCTGCTTGAGTTATAATGAGCAAAAACTAGTTTACTTAACAACACATAAGATCCCCATATAATGTCCATATACCGATTTAACATGAGTTGAAGTATATGATATCCAACATTAATCACAGCGACAAAATGCTTTTGCAGAATTAGACTTAGAACTTTTAACAATTTCAACTCTTTTATGACAGAAACGTTCTTATTGGTCAATTTTATGTATTATTTTCTAATATAAAAATACGGGATCGTTATTAGAAATAGTGGAAGAACTGAAACTCAGTCACACACTTATGGTCAGTAAGTCCATAAACTCGATCTATCTTTGATCTGGTAAAATTTAACTAACTTTTTATTTATGACATTACCATGTAAAAAGGGCCAAAGGTTTTACTAAACAGCCTGTGAAGGGGTAGTCCTCTGCAGGCATGGTATAGGGCGAACCAGATGTGCAGGCATGGCATAGGGCTGGACCTGTTATTGTTATGTGTGCTCCAGGTGTAGTAAAGCTGCCTTTATGTCTGTCTCCTGTACAAAATAAAAGAATAATCATAAATTTGTGTGGAAGAAAAGGAGTTGCACCATGGTTAGAAGTATCCCAAGATGATAGTTGTTGGTCTCTCCATATGTACCTGCAATTATATGAGGAGAGATCAACGTTATTTACTTTAAAATCACCGAACCAAAACCACCTTACCCAACAAGAAGGTGTCCACAAATAAATAAAAAACACATACTTCCTTTGTGCAGCATATGCTTCAGCTTTCTCAAGGAGATAAACAAATAATCACATATTGGCCACCTAAAATAGCAATTAATATATGTAATGGTGAGGCGCTACATTTTCAACTGAAAAGAATGAATCAGAAATCAAATGAAAACAGAAAATAACCATGATATTATAAGAAATAGTGGAGGAGTTGAAACTAAGTCACGCACTTATAGTGTTGTCCAGAGAACATAGAAACATCACAAGTAAGTCCAAAAACTCGATTTATCTTTGTTCTGCTATAAATTAATTAGTTTATTTATTGACATTACCATTGGCATGCTTGTGAAAGGCCAAAGGTTTGCCCAAATGCTCCAAAAACCCTTGCACTTCTAAAGTTAGCCTAACAATCACAGAAATCGATTTGTGTAATCAAAACCCTCATAATCAACAATGAAAAAGTGACAACAACTTACACATGAAATAAAAGAATCACATGAGATTCTGATCCAGGATCATGATCTTTTGATAGTCTAACACCTTTTTTATTCTTTTATGCTTCGTGTTCATCTTTATGTTAGGTTTCCTGGTACAGTGCTGCCACAATATTAGCCTTCAATAATATGGAACAATGAAGGGAAGCATACCTGA
>JACCIY010000653.1:0-33663 GCA_025506505.1 Flaveria sonorensis | reverse complement strand
AGCTCTAAGTAATTCTTGCGCGATCAGGTGAGTTCTTGCCCCACTCATTTTACATAATCTCTTTTGGGGAGATAGCATACTGTTGATCACAAACGCTTTATATATGAGTGTGTATAATATTGATATAGTGCTGTTACCATGGAAAGTCCTCACACTTTGGATTGTTAATATTGACTAGCGGGGAAATTTTGGGTAGTACTACTGGGTCTGACGAGCCCCACCTGTGTATCGAGGTCAAAGGGTGCAATTTTGTCCTAACATATATTCGTCACGACCTGGTAAGTCGTGACGGGAGGCACAAACGTATCACAGTCAGCTTCGATCGCGAAATCACTATGATTAATATTTTTATGTTAATAGACTAGCTATCTATTGCAATACACTACTTATGCTTGAAAACTGTTTATGGTTTACCTATTAACGCAAACTCTTAAACTCACCAACCATGTGTTGACTTGTTTAGTATGCTATTCTCAGGTTAAGGTTGCCGTTGCCTAGGAGCACGCACATCAGCATGTTGAGTTGTCTACATTTGCCTTGTTTACAAATTTGGGATTATTTTCATATTAAACAATTGTGTTTGGGGCGCGTATGTTTTGCGCATTCTCTTTACATACTACTTGTTTTGGGTTTTTGGTTTTAAAACGCTTCTGCAGTATTTTAAACGTTAACTCTGGTTTTGTTTATTAATCATGTAAAGTCGTTCTTGGTAACTAATGACTGAGATCCTGGTATGTCACGCGCCTCGCGGTAAAACCCGCACGCGGATTTGAGGGTGTGACACTATATCTATATCATCTATTATTTATTACTATCTATAAAATATTCTTTAAGACAAGATTGTAATTTTGCAATAATTTTAAGATAAATATAAAGTATTGTAAGTTTTAATCTTTAATATTATAAGAAATCTTCCTATTATACTCTTATTCTGCTCAAAAAAAATGTACCACGATGATTTTCTATTAATATATCAATATTAATATCTAATGTATAACAAATCTTTTTATTGTTGTATCAAAGTAATTCAACCTAACTATGTCGAATGCGAATTTCTTGAAAATATTCAGTAACTTAATAATGTTCAACACTTATGTTACTAAAAGGTTGAGTCATTCAACTATCTTGTTATGCTAATTAGTTTTGTAACAATGTGTAGCTCTAACATATAAAATAATCATAAGTCGTATAAGAGATTTAAACAATAAAACAAACAATGATAAATTAAGTGAAATATAACAAGTATAGACTTGTGAAATATAACAAGTATAGACTTGTAAATTGTTCACTCCACCGCAACGTGCGGGTTACCCGCTAGTAATATAACATATCTGCCTTAGCATGGCTATTTTGCAAGTGATATCTTGTTCTTGCATACAACACTTAGAAGTATCGTTCATGTATTTCCTTTGACTCGACTCGTATTTCAGTTGACTTTGATTGTAGGTGACTGGTTATTTCCCAATTAGTGAAGTCACTCTCTCGTGAAACGGTTTTCGACATACTTACATGACTTCTTACATCTAGGCTCTCAACTCCAAACTAATGATATGCCCTCATTTGTGCCTCAGTTCTGGTCCCAACATTCAGGTGAAAGTATCCTTGAGGATAAGCATTCTCTTCTTTAGCATTGGGCCATGCACTCTTTGCCTGGTATTATGATCTTGCAAACGAACCAACACAAACATAGCTTTGTTGACGTCCGTTCATTAAGAAAATGAACATGTTCATAAACTCTTAACAAACATTTATTGATGAGATTTCTTATTCGTGTTCTTATTAAGAAAATAAACATGTCTATGAACTGTTCACAAACGTACTGTATGTAACGAGCACAAACAACAAACAAGGCCAAGGAACACAACAAATGAAATAAACGAATGCAAATAAATTTTATGAAAACAAACAAATACAAAGGATCATATAATAATTTTGAAAAATCAACAATTTTTATCACAAAATTATGTAGAATCCAAAAAGTTAAATAGGTATCTAACATAATAATTCAAAAATAGTAGAAATAATCATTATAGACATAATTAACATAACAATGAAGTCCGGCAAACTTTATCACAAAATAATGAACTGGCATAAATGAAACGAACACATTATCGAACGTTTACGAATATAAATGCATGAACGCGATCTCTGCTCATGTTCATTAGTTTAACTCAACGGACAAAATTATATTGTTCTTGTTCGTTCAGTTTTAAACGAACTTTTCGCCGAACGATTCACGAATTGTTCGCTGAATGTTCAGTTCGTTTGAAGCACTAATCCTTTCCTTGGGATAGACATTACACCCCTTAGAATTGAGGCCACATCCATATTTTCTTAACTCGTTTAATAACATTTCTAGTATTGTTTGTACTATTTCGTAAAATGGTCCCATCTTTTTAATTTAAACACATAGCAGAAGACTTATATAAAGTGCAAGTCTAAATTATAATATAGTGTGGTGCAAGTCTAAATCATATTATAGTTCGTGAAAACGTGATATGCTTACATATATACAAATGGGTTTATGCGAAAGTAAAGTTTCCATACATCCAAAAACTTTGATCATTCCTTCCTTTTCCTTCAAAGGTAATATCCTCGAGTTTGATTTGTGTATAGCTTCTACCAAGTGAGCACGTCCTGTTCAAATCTTGAACACAATTCAAAAACATAAGTTCCCCAAAGCTTATCGACATAGTTGTTTTATCGTCGGAAACACACTGTAATATCCAATATTGTTCATTTTTGCTCACATGGAGCTCATGGATTCGCTTTTGGTTTTGGTTGTCTGGATAAAAATTTTTCAGGGGGACTCAAAACGTATAAATGATATTTAATGCAGAACATTTCTTATTAACCTAGCATCTCTTCCGCCACTGTTAATGTGGGATTTACCTTGAGTGTCACATACACCCAAACAAGGAAACAATACATTCGCGCCTAGAGAATCCAATTACATTCTCCAAATAACATAACCAAAGTTGTTAAAGCTTATAAATGTTTTATAAAGATCATCCTCTATGACATCATGGTTGGTTATTGCAATCAAACATCCATGTTTTATTAATTATTACAGAATTCAATCATTTATCAATGTTGCATTTGACTCGACGACATAGACACACATCTTCAGTACTTTCATGAGGCAATGTCATAATTTCACATGCCATGTTACTAATAGTACTATTAACTTATAGCAACACAATCTAATTTACCTTTTGCCAACAAAGGCCATAAATGTCCATCATGTCTAGAAGTCGAGTGATAGTCTACAAATCAAGGGTCGTCATCCCAATCGATATTGAAAAACCTTTTTTTTACTACACACAATACTTTTTCTCTTCATTCATAAATGGTTTGAGTGTTAGAATGACTTACATGGTGACACTCATGTAAGTCATGTGGTAACATCTCGATTTGTGAATGAAAATAAAATATTTGAAATATATACTTTGATTATTATTACACGAGTAAATTATAAGTCAAGTGATCATTAAAATATGTGATGTCTAGATAAATATTTAATTTGTTTAAAAGTATAATAATAATAATAATAACAATAAATATAATAATAATAATAATAATAATAATAATAATAATATAATAATAATAATAATAATAATAGTTATAATAATAGTAATACTAATATAATACTAATAAAAATAATGATAATAATAATGATAATAATAACGATAACAATAACGATAATAATAACAATAATATAATAATAATAATAATAATAATAATAATAATAACAACAACAATGACGATAACAACAATGATAACAATAATAATAATGATAATAACAATGATAACAACAATAATGTTATTATCATGCCATGTGGTATAATTTCAAAGTCGGATATATGAAATTTTGGATATTCGAATTTCGGATGTCCAAAAATTTCGGATAGTAGAAATCACTATCCGTATCCGAAATTTTGGATATCGGAAATTTCGGATATCCGAATTTTCGGATACGGATACGGATAGTGATTCGGATATTCAAAATTCATTTTTTTATTTTTATTTTTTTTAGTTTTTTTATTTAGACATATGCTATTATAAAATAATATAAAAAACCAACTCATATCATAAAAGTCCTAATATGCACTTGAAAACCTCAATCTAAAGTAAAAATATGTCTAAAATTTAAAAAAATAAAAAAAGTATTTTTAAATTTTCGGATAATCGGATATCCGAATATCCGAAACTTTTTAAAATCACTATCTGAATCCGAATCCGAATTTTCGGATATCCGAAAATTCGGATATTTCGGATTCGGATTTTCGGATTCTCGAATTCCGATATTTTGAACACCACTAAGTTTCTCATAAAATAGAGAAAAACACTCTCAAAAGATAAAATAAAATATAATAACAATAATCGTAGGTTAGCATTGTCAAAGAAACTATAGGGACTTTGGGAATATATGACTGACTAACTAGTGGCAGTAAGCAGTGGTTTAACGACGACTATTATCATTTATTTGTAAGGTAAGTACACTGTCGCATAACTTAATCATGATATATGTTTAATTACATGTTATATGTTTTTATATACTATAAGTTTGTTTAATTTTGGGAAAATGAAACATGTTTAGTAACATGTGATTACATATTATAAACATGTATGATTGTAGTGAAAATGATTGATGTGGTACGGGTTCAAATATATGATTTAGTGATTTTTAAAGAGGACGTGTATTTATAATATATGTAAGGATTTTAGGTGTTGAAATCCCAAAGAGTTGTTGAACTCCACGTATATAAAAATGAGAGTTAAATATATGTAAGGATTTCGGGTGTTGAAATCCAAAGGGTTCGGGTGTTAAAATCTCAAAGGGTTCGGGTGTTGAGCTCCACATATATAAAGAGAGGAGTTAATAATCCTCAAGGGTTTAAAATAAACATATTAGGAATTCAGGTGTGAATTCCCATCACGTAATGAGGATTTAAATAAAAATAAATTTGGTTGTTATATCCATAATAAAAAAAAATGTTTTTGAAATAAAAATATGTACTTACTTAACAAAAGCTAATAAAATATATTTCAAATGTTTTCAGGATAAGCGATATGAATTACGAAAGTATTATAATAAAAAATGATGAGTTTTGTTTCATGTGACATGTTTTCCTTATGTTTTAGATATCTCAAAGAAATTGTTCCAACTTCAAAACATAAGTAGTGACTATTGATCGTATTATTCAAAAACGGGAAGATATGGTAAAAATAATATTTAGGCTAATAGGCTTATGATGTAATCTTAATTATCATATCTCTTACCAATGGTTGGGATTAAATTTTAAAAAAAAGCTAGTAGAAAAGTATATTGGTCATAGCCACTTTTTTTTATTTTTTCCCCTAGTTTCACAACATTATTTAGATGTTTATAACTTTTGTATACGATATTATTAAAAAGAAAACTATATTGTAAAAGCGAACATTTTTAGTTTTAAAATGAGTATAGTATCTTTATGTATAAAAGTAAAAAAAAAAAAAAAAACATTCTAAACTCCTTGTGTTTTCCGGTGTGTCATTATGTTTTTTCTTGCTTGTCATTGTGTTTGCCTAAACATTAACATGTTATCTCTAAAATGACGATTTTTAAAAAAACATAATAGTGAAATGATACCATTGTGTAATTTAATATGTAAACACAATGATAAAAAACCAATAAACTTATCTAATACAAAAAAAAACAAAGACAAAATAAAAACACTAAATCGCAGTATGAAAATACAACTGTTTGAATTAAATTTGAACCCACAAGAGTACATGAAAAGTTGAAAACAATTGGGCGATTAAGCAAAAATGTGTGTTTACTAAAATGGCCCTTCCCTATAAAAATAAGAAGAAAAACACTTGTTATATTTGATGTTTCTAGGCTTTTTTTATTTTTTTTTATTTTTTTTACTTAAAATCCTTTTTATTTGAACACAATTCTTTTAAAAACAATTAAAAATTAAAATTGCTACAAATATCAACGCTTTCCATTTTGATATTCGATATATTTATTTCTCGTAGCTTAATATCGCCGACTAATAACCAAATACTTTATAGCAATGCATGTGAAGCCTTTTATTCAAATTCATGGTTTTTGTACTAACTCTTAAGAACCAAAAGCATAAGCATTTCTACGGGCGAAATGTCCATACCATTGACAAGTTAGGCCACATCAACATATTAAACACTTTTTTCTATGAATAAGTCTCCATATCTATTTTTTCATATGAGTGGACACGCTATATTAGAAAACTTAATTGTTTCCCACACAACTTGCATGAAAATGCGTAATAGAAAACATTTAGCAACAAATTTCCAGCAATAATGATTTCGTTAGAAAAACTGTTGTGGAATTCTGACTAATTGTAACATATTTCTTACGCATATCTAATAAAAAGTTTTTCTACATATTTCCAACAAAAACTTTCCCCCGTAATTTTTCCCTATGCATTTCTCCATAATATTTTCCCATACATTTTTTACACATTTCATATTGTTAATATACAAATTACAAATTAGATTTTTTGGTGATGTAGGTTTTTTTTCCAAAAACATTTATGAAATTCCAACAAAATCTTTTTTAGAACATTTCGCCCTTTTCTAGTAATGTTAACCCTGATTAGTCTTTCTTGCAGACCGCCAAACATACTTAGACCAACACGAGTGGCCAGTTATCCTCGGTTTTCATGACACCACCCACGTCCATCCTTATCGTCCCATTATAAATGCTCTAAACTCTAGAAGTGTGGTTGACAACATACTTTGCGATGTATCCAAAAGTCATATTACACATAAAGTTAAATTTGGTGCTTTTGAATAGACCGGAAAACTTTTGGTATGATAATATCTATTTGAAAGTGTCATTGTCATGGCTACTTTTAAGAAGCCATCATTACATATAAGAAATAATTCACGGACTATTAATTAATATATAACGTACTCCACACAATGGACAGCACATTGACGTTATTTAATGCAATACAAGCAATAAGTTATGGACATGGGTTCCACAAAACCTGTGTTTTTTTTTACATCACACACACTGATATTCACTATACCCTTTTGATATATAAAACTATCCCTGTTCACAACTCAATTAATCCAGTTTTTTAATAAAAAATTAATTTCTTTCTCTTCAACCTACACAACCCAATGAAACATAATTTTTCATTCCTATTAACAACCCAATTTTTATTATATTTTTTAATAAATATAATTTGAAAATTTTGATATTTTATTTAAACTCAGTAGAAATATAAAAATAACTATTTTATTTCAAAAAGAAATATATTATTTAATTTAAAAATAATTTTTAAAAAATAAAAAAAATATTTATATTCATCAAACATACTTATAAAATATAATAACCAAATTACAACCGTAGCATGAAATATAAAATTACACTTACAAATGATACAAACTATATAATTATTTATCAACGTCAAATTTTTGTCATATATGCTCAATCAAATCATTTTTTAAAGCGATATGAGCTTCTCTATTGCGAAGCTATTCCCTATTAGTCATATAATTAGATAAGCTTTCAATTCGTTGAGTGGAGTATTGAAAAGTTTGTTCATTATTGTCACTCGAGCTTCTTCGTCGTTGATTTGTAGGCTGTCATTTATAAATTCAAATGGATCATAATAATTAAAGTATGTGTCTCTTTTATCCTCCACGGTCATATTATGCAGGATAATACATGCAATCATAATTTTTCCCATCATATCCTTGTTTCACACATGATATGGGTGTCGTAGAAATGCAAAACGAGCTCGTATAACTCCAAATGCTCGTTCAACATCTTTTCTAGCGGTCTCTTGATGTTGAGCGAACAACTTGTGTTTTTGCAACTGTGGGGAAGTTATTGACTTGACAAAGACAGCTCATGAAGGATATATACCATCAGTAAGATAGTATGCCCTATTACATTCCCGACCATTCAGGATATAACTCACATTTGGTGCTCGACCTAACAACACATCATCAAAAATAGGAGACCGGTGGAGGACGTTAATGTCATTGCACGTACCTGGTGTTCCAAAGAATGCGTGCCATATCCATAAGTCATATGATGCAATGGCTTCTAAAATGATTCTTGGTTTACCGCTTCTACCTGCATATTGCCCGGCCCAAGCGGTGGGTAGTTTTTCCATTCCCAGTGCATGCAGTCAATGCTACCTATCATACCTGGAAATCCACGTTGTGCACCGACATGGAGTAGTCTTCTTAAACCATCTTCATTTGGCCTTCTAAGGTATTCTGGACTAAAACATGAAAGACACCTTCTACGAACTTTATAAGAGCATCTCTTATTACAGTATCACTCATTCTCAAATATTCATCTTGTGCATCTGTTGATGTCCCATAAGCCAACACCCGCATGGCTCCAGTACATTTCTGCAATGTTAAAAGGCCTTTTCTTCCTGTGGCATCACGTCTTTGTTGAAAATAAATATCACTTGTTGCAACAGCATCTACTATGCGAAGGAATAATGACTTTCGCATTCGAAATCTGCGGTGAAATATATCTTCATCATACGTTGGGTTGTCAAAAAAATAGTCTTTTATCAAAAGTGCCTCACCCTGCTCACATTCACGATCACGATACCTTCTTTTTGCTCTCGGAGGATGATCTCCTATGATCATATTTGGCATGCTTACAAATATTTATATTTCACAAATAAAGTAATCAAGTTGTCGATTTTGCTCAGTAACCCTAGCTTCCCATTCATCAAATGTATTTAAGTTTGATGAACTGGAAGTTGCTGGTGAGTTTTCATTCTGTGACATTTTTTAATAATGTTAGGAATGAAGAATTAGTGCTGGATAAGATATGTCAATATTATGCCCTTATTTATATAAGAAAAATAATGAAGATAATATTAAATCAATTTATCTAAACAAAATCCAAGCATCCAGTATAATGTTAACACGTGAAAATGAAGATAGGGTTGGATTTCTTGAAGATAATATTAAATCGATATATCTAAACAAAATCCAAGCATCCAGTATAATGTTGACATATGGAAATGAAGACAGTGTTGGATTTTGAAGATAATATTAAATCAATTTATCTAAACAAAATCCAAGCATCCAGTCTAATGTTGACACATGGAAATGAACATTGCATTGGATTTCTAATTGATAAAATTATAACACATATTAAAATTAAAACACATACTAGATGGCATAATGAATATATTACAAATGCATTACAAACAAACTAAAATTAAGACACACATTAGACCGACCCATAAAGCTTCAACATCAGATGGCGTTTTAGGTTTTCTTCTTTAGGCGACAAGAATTGCTTTTGTAACAATATGTTCAAATGCATACTTTGCTCTCTTTGTTTTTCAAACTCGAGCCTTTCTTTCATGAGATTAACTTTGGTGTCTCTAGTAAGCCTCATTGCATAAAGATCTTCAACAAATTTATTAGAAACATTACCTTTTCCTTTTCCTTTTCTTTTAGCTGCATCTCTACCAATTGGACGTTCAATTGTTGAACCACCACTAGTTGGCGTGTTTGGGTTGGAATTGACACAATACTCCCCTTCTTCGGTAGTCCTAGTTCTTTTTGAGCTACTACCACTCTCTTCATTATCTTCTTCAGGACGGGAACGTCTTGTGTCATAATTTAATTGTAATTCCCACCTTGGATGCTTACACATAATTTCATTAAAAACCACATAGTCGTTAAACTTGCTCTTTTTTTTCCTCATAAATTTTATGAGATTCACTCTTAATATCTTTCTGGCTCATTCCACTTCTTCTTTGACGATATGCTTCCCTGTACACACCAACCCACTTCTTGACATTTTCGTTAAGTCGTTTAAAACAACCTTTCATTTGATCTAAGTTCCTCGGACTTAGCTTTTCTGGATTTTCTTTTTGAGCTGCATTGTACAACATCTTCGCTCGTGCCCAAAACTTTGATTTCTTTTGGTTTTTACCAATAATTGCCATCTTCACTAGCCAAACACCATGACGACATTAAAGTGACATCCTCAGCAACATCCCACATCCCATTTACAGCCACCTTGAGATTGTGTTTCACAATTTTGAGAGGTTTGAAGATTTTCAGTGACAAGAACTTGACTCGAATTTGGAAGAAATGAGGAGTTTTGATAGTATTGAGTATTCTGATAATTTTCAAAATCTTCAAGATTTAGATAGAATTTTGAATAGAAAGGATCGATGATAAAAACTTTGAATTTTTTATAGATTCATGAATACATTCTTTAAAAATATATATTACTTTATATCAGATAAGGTTAGATTTTTAGATAATAAATTTTATCCAATAAATCTGACGAACCAATAGAAAATTGTCAAGTGTCAGTTTTATTGATATTTAATATTTATTTTATATTAAAAATTGTTTTAATATAAAATTGTTTTAATATAAAATATAAAACTGTTTTAATATTATATCAAAAAATTAAAGCAACTTATTAAGCATACACTTACTATAAATAATAATAAATAGAACACATCATAAACATAAAAAATATTACAAATATCAAAAATAAAAAATTAATAGAACATATCATACCCACGTGTCCTGAGATTATGTCACACAAATTGACCAACCAATGGTTGCTCCACCGACCGGGTCGTGAGTTTTAAATGATTTTTTATTTATTTTTTTGTTTTTCTCCGACCGACCTATACTTCTGGTCGCCGATGAGAATGGTCTGAGTATATAAGAAAGTTAATAATATAATCATCCGTGTTCTGCTGCTGTGAGTATTATTTTTGTCATAGTTAAAAAAATATATATAATCATTTTTTGATATTTAACTTTTAAATCATCATAGGTCTTAGTTTATATTTATATGCTTATACAAGGTGTTATTCGTGTTAGGTTGACTGGTTGTGATGAAAATGAAGGCACGGAAAGTCTAGCCTATATGGGGATACCATATATTGCGAACAAAACCTGAGTTGCCTTAGATGTGTTTATCAACAACTCAACAAATAGACATAAAAGTATTTAAAGGACGTAATATTATATAAAAATAAACACTTTGTACCTTATGATGTATTATGAATACGTTATAGAAGTATAATAAGTGTAATTATAAAAAAATAACATCTCCCGATCATTGCAATGGTTATTGTAATAAATCCTATTAAAGTAGCAGTAGCATTAGTGGCTTGGTTTTTCGAACTAAATATAAATATTATATTTTATCTCAATAAATACGTGTAGGAAAGTAGGAAACCAATGACTTTGCACTATACCGGTATGATGTTTATCATTTATAAAAGTGATGTGGGTTCTAAATTTTGTAAATGCAATGTTATCTGAATTGAAATTAGATGTAAAAAATGTATTTAAAAAAATATGCGTGGGAGGTTTGTTTTGCTCAGGCAAACTGAACAAATATACAAACCCTTTCCTCCTCATAATGAATAACTGTCATCTCGTGACTTGATATAGTTACCCAAATTCCACTGAATATTATGCATTGACATGCATTGTGTTTGGAAATATATTATGTAAAAGAATTTTCAACGAATTTTTACCACTCATAATCTTATGCAAGTATGCAACTTGCTCAAATAATTGTAGAAAGAACCTCTAGTACACAAGACTCCACATGTAGTTCATTTTCCCAACCATAAATTTTAACTAAAGAAAATACTTTTTATGACATCTCCTTTATGGACACAAGTAACAGTTATCCAACATGAAATAAATTACTTTCACACAAGAAAGGGAACTGAGAGCTAAATTAGAATAGTTAATAATTATCGACTTTTTTAAGTCTCCATTTTTTTCTAAACGCATGTAGTTTTTTATGTGACATTATTTTTGAGAAGTTACGTCATAAAATCAATCATTTTCTTCTATTTAATTTAAGTATAATTGTGCTATACTTTTTCTTATATAATGGACTTCTTTAAAAATAATGTTGATGTGTTGTGCATATATCATGTGCGGTTATTGTTGTGTATAATTATAAAACATAAGTGGTGTAATTTTAAGCACAAGTTGTGGAATTATAAACGTAGATTGTGTAATTACCATATATTGCCTAATTATTTTAACTAGTGATGTTAGCCCAATCACATGAACTAAATCTAAAACACTAAGCGTTGGTCATGGTGGAAGAGATACATACGTCGATGACGAAACAAACCGCCTTCCTCAGCTCTCCTTCAATTGTGGTTGAACAATGTATAGTAGTCTTCATTGCCGTCATCGCATGTATCTCAGTTTCTATCATATCCTTTACGTTGTTTCCATCTCTCTCTTCAAGCATCTAAACCTTTGAAATCATATCTGATGTGATACAGATACGTGTCGATAAAGCAGAGTTGGAAAGGGACACGTGGTAGCTTTTTCTTGAAATACCAATAGTACCCCTCATGATCACTGTTCATTCGCCTTCTTCATTAATAATAGAGTAATAAGTTGCGCAATTAGTGTGAGTAAATACTTAACATTGTGTGTAATAACGGAACGAATGAAATTACTATTCTCCTCCAAAGGCACGCGTCGTATCCTTGTGGTTTCATACACTTTGTACGCTACATGGTATTTGAATTACCCTACCCAAAAAGACTAAAAAAATAATCTTAGCCATCTAATTATCTAATTAATGATTGAGATCCAAGTGTAGAAAAGAACGGTTGGATGAGTATCTTAAACCAATTTTGTTATATTTTTTCCAACTTTTATTATTTTATAAATGTTCATAACTTTTTATTGGATATTGTTTTTTAAAAAATTATACTATAAAATTGAATAAATTTTTAGTTGAGTACATTATTTATATATATATTTTCTAAAAAAAGAGTAAAAAATGACACTAGTAAAATTGTGTTTGTTTCACCATAAAACAACATATTTTTTTTGTTTTTACCATAAACATAGGTGATGAATAAACAAAACATAATAAACAACAAACAAAAACTTAGCAAAAGATTATCAACAGACAACAAATCAACGCATAATAAAAAAACAAACAAGGGACAACACCATTTAAGTGGTATAAACAGCAAATAACAAACATCAAACCTCAAACTAGTACATAATAAACAACAAAAACAATACATAAGCACAAACTAGCACAACATCTCTTTAGTGGTATAAACAGTAAAACAACACAATACATGATCATTTAACGTCAATTCCAGGAAGATTTGAATAAACATCATTTTTTAACAACCTAAACAAGGATCGTTGCCAGGTCATATTTATACTTAAATTGTTCTTTGATGGTGATTTATAGCATAAACATCACTTTTCCAACTTTAGCCTTCTACTTGTGTATCATACCATTAGTATTAATCCTTGATTGCATTGTTTATGCCATGTTAACAACCTCTCACAAATCCTAACCTTGTAGATATGATTCATACACATCGTTTACATATTGTAGTTCTGGTTGTTAAGTATCTTCACACCTCCAACTACATGGAAACCAGACAAGGATAATGGGTTGGCTTTGATACCACTTGTTGAACCTGACAAGTGACAACCTAAGACGCAACTAACCCCTGCCAAAGCAAGGATGTGATGGGTTCAAGCCGAAGCAAGGATGTGACTAAGACCCGACAAAGACAGTTGCATGGACTAGTGCCACTATTTTCTATTAACAAGAACTTTGAAAACTTATAGTTCTAGGGTACTCCATACCAAGATCCCAACATACACATTTATACTACTTCGATATCTTTCTAAACATGTTAATTAACACCGATAAAAATTACTAAATGATAAGAGATAAGCTTGTAAACAATTAACTATCCTAATTAACTAGTCTAAAACTCAAAAACTTTAGGATTTTCAAACAAACTACACCGTAAGATGCGACTCAAACTTCTTCCAGCCATACTCACTTCCAAGCCACGACTCCAGTGTATTAGCCTCAACTCAAGCGTCTTTGATCGCAACTCAAACACTTCCAGCCACGATTCAAGCTCCATGTAAGTCGGTGTGCCACTTTTAACACATCTTTAATTATAAAAAAAGTTTATTCACATTTTTCTAAAAGAGTACTCCCACGTGAATGAAACCACATATACGTATATTTATGTATACTAAAACGTAATAGGTAGAGTACATGCAAATGATATGGGATTACGATTAGATAATTAGATTGTCACATGGTTTTAAGGAAAATTAGATTTTAACAATCTAAAGTATGTTCATTAATCGATAATAATCTAAATTGTCATGAGTTTAACCAATTTTAGTCTTACTTTTCAATTTTGTTATCAAGGGCAACCATACTTATATAATGATCATAGATTTACACTTGATTTTGATAACAAATAATGTATGTTTTTCCATTTTGCTCATAATCCTCCTTTTATAAGTAAAATCGAATGAAAACCAAGTATAAGCCTATGATGGTTATGCATGTATGATCGTTTATGCTAACAAACATTAAAGTCAGTAATGTTATTGGTCGGATTGTTGATATAGATATCATCGACAAACATATCATACTTACTTTAAATTAATATAACTAGTTTTTTTTTTTTTTTAAAAGCATAAAAAGACATCACCAAATAAAGGAATGTTTGGCCTTCACTTTGAGTAATTCTCATCCTCAACCACGTCTATATATGTGTTGCGGCTAATTCTACGTTCTTATAATGTCACTATGTCAGTATATAAAAAAACCAAAATAACAATAGTGTAGTTTTGTTACTGCTTAGCAATAATAAATGTGTCATGGCAACATGTGAGTTTCATAATATTATAATTGCAATTATGTGACCAAGTAAATGCCTTTTTGGGATGTAAATCTTTTTATAATCTATTAGTGACATACATACAATTAAATATAGTGTAAATTAAGACATGCCACGCCTAATTGTTTTTAAAATTATTTTATTTCTAAATCTATTTTGTTTTTATCCACACAAAGGATTTAAATAACTACTGATAAAAAATATTAAATAGTTATTGAGATAATATGTATAAAGGTAAGAAAATCCTTAAGAAGGACTCCTGACCTTAAAGTATCAATTAACCACCTACACAACACTGCAAGCCCATGGTCCAACATAACTAAATGAAAAAGGAGCTAAAAAAAGTCAACATCTTCTAGTAATCTCAATTTGAAAAGAGTATATTGTTATAAAGGTTCATACAAGATTTTGGTAGAAAATGGAAAAAGAGGTCACGAACAGTATCCGGTAATTATTAATTTTTGAGCAAGAGAATTTTAATTTTCCTCACATACTGTTGGATATCATACTTATTATATAGTAGCAAAACTCAAAATAAACCAATAGAGAACTCCGATGATGAACAAATCTGTTCAACTCTTTTGATAAATTAGAAATGGGAATCCAGCCTCTAAAAAAACAATAACACTTGTTTTTAAACCTAAAAGCCCACTACTAATTCACGTAAATAAATCCCTAAAAACTAGTAAAATAACTCCATGATCTAACCCACTAACAAGACTTAATCAAACCCAAAATAACAAAGCATTATAAATAAACATCATAATAAAATAACCATCAGTTAAATATAATTAACAATTGACCCGTGACCCGTGACCCGTGAGCAACTCGATTAACCCAACAAATACCACCCCAGATCTAAGGTTTTATTTTTACTCATCGGTCGATGAATATTGCCGACTTTTCAGTGATAAAGGGTGGAAGCACAAGATTGGTACGGTACCACACACACATTCACTCAGGTAAATGTGGGGAAATGACAAAAGAGGAACGAGTCCATCAAAAATAGGAAGAAATAGAAAAAATGAAAAAAAGTTGATGTGACGTAAGGAAAGTAGGAAAAAAAGGACTAAAGGTAAATATACTTTCATTTTTGCAGTTGAATTAAATAAAACTTTTATACGTTTGATAGACCGGGCTCTATTACTTCTAGAAATTTTTTTTAGTTGACCTAGATGAGTCCGATTAGGATTTGATGAGTTAGACTATTTGGTCAAGATTAAGACTGGATATAATGAGGCACGTAGGGGGCGTTAAATTTGCTGATTTGGACACAAACCTACTAGAGGGTTAAAACCCACTGCATTCTAGTTAAAGGGCCTTCAAACTTTTGTTTAGTCAAACTCTTAAACAGACGTTAAAAGGGACGAGTGAATTCAAATTTTGGCACTTTTGACAAACGGTAACTAAAAGAGACTTTAAAATCACTATACTTGTTTTATTTAGCTTTAATAAATTTGTATTTATTTACGTGACATTTTAAATAAATAAATTATTACAAAAGATCTAAGTCATACTCAATACTTTACCTCCTAGAAATATGGCCTTTCATCATTGATTCTTCTAGGTCGTACATAGTCAAGGGGATGCATAAAGCTAGTGAACTTAAATCTTTTTATGGTAATATTAATGAATAGATGAGACGATAAAAAGCTTTTTCCCTCTGAATTGAAGTAAACATCTCTTCTTGGCATATCAAAATAAGCATCTTCAGACAAGATAAATCTTGACTAAGGAGTCATCGACTCGAAATTATTATTATTTTTTATAAATAGATTTTACCCCATTATATTAAACCTAACATACAACACAATTAGTTTACATTAACCTATGATAGACGAGGACACAAACCCTTGATTTTAAAAAAAGATTCATCATTCTAATTTCAAATGACTTTGATATCAAACTGAAAATCAACTAGGTGTTTGATTTGTGATAATGACCAAGAAACAAAGTTCATAGAATCATCTGGTTGCGTAGTTTTCGTGGAAGGAAACTTTGAAGTGGAGTTATGGATAGTTTAACTTCATAATCACAGTGACTAAATGGAAGCAAATGCATACAGAAAAATTGTATATACATATTTATAGAGAACCGAATAAAATTTTAAAGTATGTATAGACAATTCTTTATTTTTTAAACAACAAACAATGCTTCAAGCCTGGTCACCCTGAGTAAATTTACTAGCGGAAGACCACCTACGCCCTGCAAGCACATACAATGCTGGTGACCGGCACATCCACCATTCTAACGAAAACCCACCACCCGAAGGTCCAATTTGGTAAACTCCTGACTCACCTGAAGCATGTTGTAACAAGTGAGACTCGAAACTCATGACCTCGACGTTAAAAAACCATGAGGTTGCCATCTTCCAAAGTAATAGATCTAAACAACAATAAATTTAGAAATTAACAATAAATGAAATGTATGAATAAATGACACCTTTAATTAAAGGATATGCTATCAAACAAAAATATAGAAAATATAAAAATTAGGGGTGTTTGTCATACGGCCTCGTTCCTTCTTTTATAACTCAAAATGGAGTAAAAGTTATGATTGTTTTTAGTTGGATTAAATTTTTATTCATTTTTCTTTTTCTGGTTGTACCATATATATGTCAGTTGTTTGTCATGCATAGTGTATCGCGTTACAATGTTTCCTTCTCCCAAAAACTATAAACGGATTAATAGCTATGATCCTTATAAGCTAGACAACTTTTTGCCCAATTTTCTTTCACAACTTCATCCTCGCTGTCTCGAATCATATTTGTTACACCCTTAAATTCCACGTGCGGGGTTTTACAGCGAGACGAGTGAACAAACCAAGATCTAAGTCATTAGTTATTCAAAACGACACTATATGAAACATTTAAAAATAACCCAGAGTTTAGACTCTTTAAAACTATGCGGAAGCATTTTGTAAATAAGTCAAAACCAAAGTAATAAAATGTAAAATGCGCAAACACGCTCCAAACCATTATTTAAAACAAAATGCATATTAAATCCCAAATGCAAAACAATGTTTAGTCCAATGCATGCTGACCAGTGAGTGCTCCTAGACGCTACTGCTAACCTCGACCTGAGAATAGCATACTAAAAGAGTCAACACAACGGTTGGTGAGTTCAAGAGTTTGCGTTTAACTTAAGTAGTAACAGTTGTAAAACATAAGAAGTGCATTAAAATAGATAGTTAGTCTATATTCATAAGTAATAACCAAGTGATTTCGCGATCGAAGCTGACTGTGTTCGCTTGTTTGCCTCCCATCACGACATATCAGGTCGTGACGATGTTTGTATTTAGGATAATATTGCACCCATTTGACCTCGAGTCGCACAGGTGAGGCTTGTCGGACCCGGTAGTACTACCCAAAATTTTCCCGCTAGTTACCATTATTAACGATCTGAAAGTGTGAGCACTTTCAAGGTATATCACACTATGTTACACTATACACAACTTATAATAATAAAGCAGTTGTAAAAGAGTATGTTATCTCCTTCAAATAGGTAGTGTTTAAAAGTACACTACTACACAAACATGTATCTCCTACGGATTTTTGCTATGGAAAAATTCTGTAGCAAATATGTTTACGGATTAGCTATGGGTTTGCTACAGATACATGTTGCTACGGTTTGCCTTCGGATAAACCATAACAAAATGTGTTCGTAGCAAATCTGTAAGAAAATTCATAGCAAAAGTTTTAAAATAAATATACTAAAAATGATTTAATTAAATTCGTAGCTAATTCGTAGCAAATTCAAGAAATAAATGTTGAAAAAAAATATAACTAAGAATAGTTTAGCAACACCCGTAGCAAAATCCATAGCAAGACTAAGGAATAAACAATAAAAAAAATAATTTAATAAAATCCATAGTAAATTTCATAGCAAAAGTGAAAATATAAGATTTTAAATAATGATAAAAATTTAATCAAAAGAATCCATAGTAAAATCCATAGCAAAACCTAAATCTAGGAAATAATACATAATAAATATTAATACCCGTGGCAAAATTCGTAGCAAAATTAAGAAAATAGATATTTAGGATAGTTGAAAGTAAATTAGTTAAAATTTATAGCGAAAGCCATATTAGAATCAAGCAATAAGTTTTTGAAAACTAAATAAGTGACTTAATAAAAACCTTTGTAAAATATCTAACAAAATCAAGAGATATATAACAATTCTAAAATTAATAAACATGATAGCTAAAATCAAACAAAACTTCGTTGCAAAATCGTGACTAAAATCCATAGCAAAACCGTAGCAAAATTTTCCGTATCAAAAATTTCTTAGCTAAAATCCAACAAAACTCCGTAGCAAACTCCATAGCAAAATTTGTAGCCAAATGCGTAGCTAATTAGCAACGCCAATTTTTATAGCTAAACCCGTTGCAAATATTGGTCGGTAGCAAAAAACCGTAGCAAGACAAATTAGCGACGAAAGTATCATCTACAAACTAAATCCGTAGCAAATTCGTAGCAAGCACTCGTTTTGCTATGGATTTGTTACGGATTTGACCGTAGCAGTTACCTTTTTCTGTAGTAGTGGTAGGGCATGAACTCACCTAGTGTGTCAACAAACAGAATAATGCAAAGCTACAGTGAATGGAAAGACAACCCGTCAAAGGTTACCTTGAACACGTGAGTTTGTAAGTATTCATGACCAGAATGACTTAACAGATCCAAAGTGCTCAATAAACAGGTTGACCCAAGTGATATGGAACACAAAAACACAATTGACCTAGTTGACCCACTTGACCCGTTGGAGACATGTTAAGTTGAGTTGTTGTTTAGCCAAATGTGGTATCACATTAACCATCATGATTTCATAGATTATTACACCAACTATGCACATAAGTCATATTATCAATCTTAAATCGCATCAAGATCACCAGGCTAGCTTAGGTTATCATACAACACATGTAAATTCCCAATAAGTCATCATGCTAAAAAATAAATACAAATAATTCCTGACTACAATTCACATTGAGTTTAGAAGTGAGTAATGACGGGTTGTATAAGTATGAAAGAAGGACTTGGGTACCGAAATATGGAGGAATTAGAGAGATAGTCCTAGATGAAGCCCACAAATCCAGATATTCGGTTCACCCAGGAAGTGACAAGATGTATCAAGACATAAAGATTCTCTTTTGGTGGCCCGGATTAAAGAAATCCATCACCACCTATGTGGGAAAATGTCTGACATGTGCGATGGTAAAAGCCGAAAACCAAAAACCATCAGGAACTTTACAACAACCCGAAATCCCAGAATGGAAATGGGATAACATCACGATGGATTTTGTCACGAAATTACCAAGGACATTCCGCGGTCATAATGCTATTTGGGTATTTGTGGACAGACTTGCCAAATCAGCTCACTTCTTACCAATTCGAGAAGACTACGTCTTATCGAAGCTAGCACAACTATACATCGACGAAATAGTGACCATGCATGGAATACCGCTGTCGATCATCTCAGACTGTGATAGTCGCTTCACTTCATGATTTTGGAGATCTCTCTAACAGGCTTTGGGGACCCATCTTGACTTAAGCACTGCATACCACCCTTAAACCGACGGGTAAAGGGAAATAACTATTCAGACTCTGGAGGACATGTTAAGAGCTTGCGTGATCGACTTCGGTGGAAGTTGGGATAACCACCTTCCCCTAGTGGAGTTCTCTTACAATAATAGTTATCATGCAAGTATAAAAGTAGCTCCGTATGAAGCCCTATATGGTAGAAAGTGTCGATCACCATTAAACTAGAATGTGATTGGTGATAGCCAAGAAATGGGACCTGATATCGTAATGGAAACCACAGACAAGGTATTTAAGATTAAGGAACGATTGAGAGCAGCCAGAGATCGTCAGAAGAAATACGTCGACAGAAGACGAAAGCCCCTGGAATTTCAAGTGGGTAATAGAGTGATGTTAAAAGTCGCACCATGGAAGGGCGCAGTCAGGTTTGGAAAGAAAGGCAAGCTAAGCCCAAGATACATCAGACCATTTGAAATTTTGTCAAGGGTTGGCCCAGTAGCATACCAATTAAGGCTATCTCAAGAATTGAGCTACATACATAACACTTTTCATGTGTCTAACTTAAAAAGTGTCTCGTAGACAAAGCCTTGGAATTACCATTGAAGGAGGCCAGAATAAATAACAAGTTGAACTTTGTGGAGGAGCCTATAGAGAATACTGACCGAATAGTCAAGAAACTTAGGCGAAGTCGCATACCCAGGTTAAAGTAAGATGGAACACTAGGCTAGGACTCGAGTTCACATGGGAACGAGAAGATGAGATGAGAATGGAGTATCCGCATCTCTTTAAACCAACCCGTTCGGAATCTAATCGAAACTAAAATTTCGGGATGAAATTTCTCAAACGGTGGGAGAATGTAACAACCGGATTCTAGGTCCTACTTTAAATCTTAATATAATCTAGCAGTATTTCATTTTATTATTAATATAATTTTCGTCTTCCTTGTTAATTGATTTCATGCTTAATTGCCGTAGAAGATTCCACTATGTCTAGCCTTAGTCTAGAAATTATTAAGTGATTTTAGATAAAAAATTAAATCTACATTAAAAATTAGTTATAAATTAAACAATGATAAGTGTGTACACATACACATTTTCAGCATATATACATGTACATGTAACATTACACTTGGAAACTTGTAAAACTAAAATTTATCATATTCTACACTACCAACAATTACACTACACATTAAATTACAAAAAAAACCCCCTCCCCCCTCAAATCGGCCGCCCCCTCTCCCCACTCACCATCCACCTCTTGAAATCCTCAAAACTACATCAACACTCCACACTCTCTTCCCCATACATGCAACCTAACTCGCAACTTCATTTCTCCGTCTCTCTTTCACAAACTCAGCTGCATATCCTTCAAGTTTTCTGCATTCCTTCTCCATTCTAGCAAAATTTTCGAAGATTAACATCACCACAACATCAATTTATGACCAGAAGCTTTTAGTAAACTTAATGTTATATTAACAAGTTAGTAAGAATCATGAAAACTTGTCATTCATATGCTAAAACCCTAAGTTTCCTTTTTTGACGCAAACTCCTAAGAAATGAAGCCACATGAACTTATGACACCTAGTTACACCTATAATAGTCTAAGAACATATAGCTTACTACTTGTACCTTGATGATAGGGTGCTAGGGCTTGAATCTTTTCTGTGATCGAAGAATTGTTGATAAACCTAAGGTGAGTTTTAGTGTTCCATTTTTACTACTATTTTGGGATGAAGCATGCTATGTTTGGAATAAAATCATTTATGTGCTATTATGTGATAATTATATGTTGTGGTTAATGTTAGAACCTGCACTTAATTACATCATAATCATCAATTCTTGGTGAACCGCTTGTTTTATATGGGTAGATCTACTTGGGGAATCCCCCACACACAATGCCTTCCGTCATAACCTAATGACATAATAGGAAGGGTACCACATTGAGATTCTACGGGGTCATTTGTGTCATGTGACAAGTTTTATAATATACTATGGTGTATCACTCGGCAGATATGGTACACTTTTTGAGGCTCAGTTCTCCCTATGGGTTAACCGATAATAATACAAGTTTAGAAGAGGCTAGCCGGACTGAGTGCAGGGTTGATTGTGACCCCCACAATAGTGATACTTGTGTTTTTAAATTAACTTTAAGCACTTGAACTCACCAACTTTATAGTTAACACAAAAATTTTTTTGAGCATGTTTCAGGTAACCCTTGATGGAAGCTTGGATTACGTCGGAAACCTTTTATGGATGGCCTACCAATGGCATTACTTGAAAATAAAACATTATTAGACAATTGGATTGATGTTGTTAAAATTATGGATATTTTGTAATGGGTGTTACTTTATGTGTAGGCAAGACTTGCATAGCCCCGATTGCTATTTAAATGTAATGCCATGTGATTTCTCCCCTTGCGTGCTCTTGAGATGGTTAGTTTCCGCTGCCATGTATTTGCCCGTCTGTGACGTCCCACCCCCTTTGGGCCCCGAGTGTGACAGATTGGTATCAGAGCCAAAGGTTGTAAGAAGTTGGGAATACCTTAGTAGACTCTAGGCTACAACCCTGATACCTTAGGATTGTCCTTGTTTCGGGATGTGTTGGAGTGAACGGGTTGGGTAATTGATGATTACGCCTGATCAACGTAATCATGAATTTACCGGACGTATAAATTCCAGCATACCCCCCAAGTGATGATAACTTGTTTCTTTTAGTGTGGTAAATGATTTGGGAAATGTTTTTGTGTAGTCTAAACTTTATAAACTAACTTTCATGTCTGTTGTAAACTGTATTGTTACTGATTATAGATACTACTGCCATCACTACTACTATTATTACTATTATCAGATGCTATCATTATTATTATCATGAGCTATGAGAAACCAAATTACTCATGATAATTTTACAGGATTTCAAGATTATTGCGGATAATGGAAAAGCGCCTGCATACCCAGCCGATGAGACTGGCCCAGTTGGAAGCTTAGGAGGGCAACGCCTCCGTCGTAGTATGAGGAATACTTGCGGAGATGCAGTCATCCTGGATGGATTTTGGTGACATCTGACGACATGAAACCCTCGGAAGACTCTTCACCATCATCCCAAGAGAGAAGCAGAACCCGCTCCCACTCATCACACGTCACTGCCCCTACTCACTCAGCTATCCCGCCTATCGAGAATAGGGGCGCGCGTGTCATTACACGACCCCGTAAGAGTACTAGGATGCCGCCCCCTCCACCTCCTCCTGCGATGGCTCCCGCATCAGCACCTCAGGTGATTGATTCGCCCAGATGCCAACCGCACGACCAGTATTGGATGCCGCCCAGGCGTAGCATGTATGACGACCCGAGTGTTCTTTTTGGAGACCCCTACTCCCAGTCCAGCCGCCGGGCTAGTGATTTTGGTCCGTCAGATCCCAAGTTGGGGGACAAACATAGGACTATTCAGCGTCATGAGGTCACCCTTCAGCACGCTACGTGGACCTCACAGTCCGCCCAGTTCCAGGCAATGATGGCGTCTCATGGTGTGTAACGCTTGGAGCAGAGCAGAAGAAGAAGAGTTCGGGCTGGTTTGGGTGGCTGAAGAAGAAGTGGCAGTGATGATGGGGTTGATATCTGATTGTTTGGCAGAGACTACTACTTGAAGAAACCATTTTATCTATTTTAGACACTATTATTATCTTATTTGAGTGATGGCACCTTCCAATTTGTGATATTATGATACACTACTGTTTTGCTTGATTGATGCTACATTTAACTATTATGAATTTTCTCTTATGATACTAACCTTTGCAGGGTGCCAAAAATGGGAATATGTAATAGTATTTCCAAGAAATTAATCTTGTTGCCTCATAAATTGTTAACTCCATGTTACTTGAATGAAACAACTATACATGTCTTGTAGTGTGTTATAGGAATTTTCATGTGTTTGGTGATGTGACTAATAGGAGTAAAAATCAATATAACGAGATACTTGAAACCAATTTATGAGACACTAAATAAGTTTATCTATGTTGACACAGAATGCCTAGACATGGAATTCGTGGCGGAAGAAATGAGGAAGCTGGATGAACTAGGAACCAGGATGGAAACCAACCACCTACTTCACCAGAAACCCCACGTGGAGAAATGTCAATCTCGAGAATGAAGAGAGAATCGCTAACCTAGTGGCTCAGCAAATCGCTAATGCGATTCCAACCATTATCGCCAGATCAACACAGACCGGGGAAATGCAACCGGAAGCGGAGGACCTAGAAATGATAAAGGCAACAAGGATGAGGTTGAGGAGATTAGAATGGATGTTCCTACAAAACCTTCATGGCTTGCAAACCAAAGGATTTCTATGGCACTGAGGGTGCAATTGAGACTTACCGGTGGTTAGATGAAATTGAAGCGTATTGGACATCAGTGAGTGCAAGACCGAGCACATGCTAAGGTTTGCCTCTCAATCTCTAAAGGGACCAGCACTGGAGTGGTGGAAGACTATCATTCAGCCTCGAGGCAGGAATGCTATAGGGCGAATGAAATGGTCTAAATTCAGAGAGCTGATGACCAACAAGTATTGTCCAATCAATCAACTGGAGAAACTAGAGGCCGAATTTCTAAACTTGGAAATGAAAGGATCAAATTACACCTAGTACATCAATCAGTTCTCGACTCTGTCTAGACTGGTGCCCCACCTAGTGACACCAGAAACTAAAGGTGTAGCCCGTTTCATTTGGGGATTACATCCTAGAGTTAGAGGCATGGTTCGGTCTTCCAGACCTACAACACTACAAGCAGCAGTTGATCTCACTAGTAGCTTGACTGATGACCTGATTAGAGCTGGTTGGACAGAACATGGGAAAACTGAGGACAAAAAGAAGTGATGGGTGAGAAAAGGAAGTGGTTTGATGCTAAGAAGACGATCGGCAACAGTGGTAGCTCTAGCAAGAGAACAGGTGAAGGTGTAACGCGTGATGGTCATGGTGGAAGGGCTCGAAAGCTGTACTTAGGTACAAGCCCCTTTTGCAACAAGTGCAAACTACATCACCAAATGGAGTGCGACCCGATGCCTTGTTTCAGGTGTAAACGAACTGGTCATTTGATTAAGGACTGTACGTATGAACCGGGTAAGCAATGTTACGAGTGTGGGGATCCAGGACACATGAAGAACAAATATCCTAAGCTAGCAAGGGATAAGGATGCCAGATCTAACAAACCCAAGGGAAGAGCGTTCGTGATAGATCCAATGGTGTTCGTAAGGAACCTGAAGTGTTAACGGTACGTTCTCATAAACAACCATCCTGCTACCGTTCTATTTGATACTGGAGCAACAGGTAGTTTTGTTTACACTATCTTTAGATCTTTGATTGATTTAGAAGCTCGTACCCTAACCGATGCATATACCGTAGAATTAGCCGACGGTAACATAATAGAAACTAATGAAATCATCGAGGACTGCACCCTAGAATTAAAGGTTAATCCATTTAAGATAGACTTGATGCCTATAACGTTAGGAGGATTTGATGTGGTCGTGGGAATGGATTGGTTAGCTAAAAATAAGGCTGAAATCATGTGTGATGAGCGTTGCTTAAAATACCTTTAATTGAGGGAAAGACATTGATGGTTCACGGTGATAGAAGCAACACACTATACCCATGATATCCCACCTAAAGGCTACCAAGACTCTCCACAGGGATGCTCAGCTTTCATAGTCTACGTGATGAAAATAAGAGAAGGAAAGAAAATTGACGATATACGATGGTGTCTGAGTACCTGGAAGTATTTCCCGAGGATCTGCCTGGACTCCCTCCAACTAGACAGGTCGAATTCCAGATAGATCTAGTGCCTGGTGCCGCACTAGTGGCCAAGGCACCTTACCGACTCGCTCTACCCAAGATGAAGGAGCTAATGCTACAAATCCAAGAGTTGCTAGACAAAGGATTTATACGACCAAGCGTTTCTCCGTGGGTTCACCAGTACTATTGTTAAAAAGAAGGATGGAACCCTACGAATGCGCATTGACTATCGGGATTTGAACAAGCTTACAATAAAGAACCGATATCCTCTTTTGAGAATCGATGACTTATTCGATCAACTACAAGGAGCCAGCTATTTCTCCAAGATAGATTTAAGATCGGGATACCATCAACTGAAGATAAGGGAAGAGGACATACCCAAAACAACCTTTAAAACTAGATTTGGACACTATGAGTACTTAGTCATGCCCTTTACTGACTAATGCACCAATGAAATTTATGGATCTTATGAACTGGGTATGCGCCCATATCTAGAGAAGTTTGTGATTGTGTTTATTGATGATATTTTGATCTACTCCCGTAGCAAGGAAGAGCATGAGAAGCATCTTAGACTATTCTTGAATTATTCAAGAACTAGCAATTATATGCAAAGTTCTCTAAATGTGAGTTTTGGATGCTCGAAATCCAGTTTCTTGGGCATGTGGTGAATAAAGAAGGGATTCAAGTAGATCCATAAAAAATAGAAGCCATTAAAAACTGGAAAATTCCTGAAACTCCTACCAAGATAAGGTGATTTCTTGGTTTGGCTGGATACTATCGGAGGTTTATCAAGGACTTCTCACGAACTGTGCAGCCATTAACCGCTCTAACAAAAAAGAATACAGCCTTCACATGGGAAAAGAACAGAATGAAGCGTTTGAAAAACTCAAGGAGAAACTGTGTAGCGCACCTATCCTTGCCCTACCGGAAGGCATTGAGGATTTCGTGTTTATTGCGACGCCTCGCATCAGGGACTAGAATGTGTGCTAATGCAATGAGATAAGGTAATTGCTTATGCGTCCAGACTGTTGAACGAGCACGAAAGAAGTTACACGACCCATGATCTGGAATTGGGTTCCATGGTGTTTGAACTCAAGATGTGAAGACACTATCTCTATGGTACCAAGTGTGTTATCTATACCGATCACAAAAGTTTGCAACACATTCTTGATCAGAAGATGTTAAACATGAGCCAGAGAAGATCAGTAGAATTGTTGAGCGATTACAAATGCGAGATCCGGTACCATCCCGGCAAGGCAAATGTAGTGGCGGATGCCTTGAGTAGAAAAGAAAGGAAAAAACCCCTTCGCGTCTGTGCCTTGAGGATGAGCGTGTATGCTAGCCTTATCGTTAGATTAAAAGAAGCATAAAGGGAAGCCCTGAAGGAGGACAAACTGGTTGAGGAGATGCTAACGGGAATGGAAAAATGTTTAGAAGTGAGTAATGACGGGTTGTATAAGTATGAAGGAAGTACTTGGGTACCGAAATATGGAGGAATTAGAGAGAGAGTCCTAGATGAAGCCCACAAATCCAGATATTCGGTTCACCCAAGAAGTGACAGATGTATCAAGACATAAAGATTCTCTTTTGGTGGCCCGGATTAAAGAAATCCATTGCCACCTATGTGGGAAAATGTCTGACATGTGTGATGGTAAAAGCCGAAAACTAAAACCATTAGGAACTTTACAACAACCCGAAATCCCAGAATGAAAATAGGATAACATCACGATGGATTTTGTCACGAAATTGCCAAGGACATTCCGCGGTCATAATGCTATTTGGGTATTTTTGGACAGACTTGCCAAATCAGCTCACTTCTTACCAATTCGAGAAGACTACGGCTTATCGAAGCTAGCACAACTATACATCGACGAAATAGTGACCATGCATGGAGTACCGCTGTCGATCATCTCAGACTGTGATAGTCGCTTCACTTCATGATTTTGGAGATCTCTCCAACAGGCTTTGGGGACCCGTCTTGACTTAAGCACTGCATACCACCTTAAACCGACGGGCAAAGTGAAATAACTATTCAGACTCTGGAGGACATGTTAAGAGCTTGTGTGATCGACTCGGTGGAAGTTGGGATAACCACCTTCCCCTAGTGGAGTTCTCTTACATAATAGTTATCATGCAAGTATAAAAGTAGCTCCGTATGAAGCTCTATATGGTAGAAAGTGTCGATCACCATTAAACTAGAATGTGATTGGTGATAGCCAAGTAATGGGACCCGATATCATAATGGAAACCACAGACAAGGTATTTAAGATTAAGGAACGATTGAGAGCAACCAGAGATCGTCAGAAGAAATACGCCGACAGAAGACGAAAGCCCCTGGAATTTCAAGTGGGTTATAGAGTGATGTTAAAAGTCGCACCATGGAAGGGCGCAGTCAGGTTTGGCAAGAAAGGCAAGCTAAGCCCAAGATACATCAGACCATTTGAAATTTTGTCAAGGGTTGCCCGTAGCATACCAATTAAGGCTATCTCAAGAATTGAGCTACATACATAACACTTTTCATGTGTCTAACTTAAAAAAGAGTCTCGTAGACAAAGCCTTGGAATTACCATTGAAGGAGGCCAGAATAAATAACAAGTTGAACTTTGTGGAGGAGCCTATAGAGATTACTGACCAAATAGTCAAGAAACTTAGGCGAAGTCACATACCCAGGGTTAAAGTAAGATGGAACTCTAAGCGAGGACCCGAGTTCACATGGGAACGAGAAGATGAGATGAGAAAGGAGTATCCGCATCTCTTTAAACCTACCCGTTCGGATCTAATCGAAACTAAAATTTCGGTGAAATTTCCCAAACGATGGGAGAATGTAACAACCAGATTCTAGGTCCTACTTTAATCTTAATATAATCTAGCAGTATTTCATTTTATTATTAAACAATGATAATGTGTACACATACACATTTTCGGCATATATACATGTATATGTAACATTACATTTGGAAAATAGTAAAACTAAATTTACCATATTCTACACTACCAACAATTACACTACACATTAATTACAAAAAAAAAAAACCAAACCCCCTCCCCCACCCAAATCGGCCGCCCCCTCTCCCCACTCACCATCTACCTCTTGAAATCCTCAAAACTACATCACACTCCACACTCTCTTCCCCACATGCAACCTACTCCCACTTCATTTCTTCCTCTCTCTTTCACGAACTCAGCCCCAAATCCTTCAAGTTTTCTGCATTCCTTCTCCATTCTAGCAAAATTTCGAAGATTAGCATCACCACAACATCAACCGTGTGCAAAACAAGCTAGAAGGCGAGCTAAAGTGTGTTTTACGCAAAGTTCTTGCAACAACAAGGAGTTCCAGCCCAAGCTCGTGAACCACAGCTCTCAAACACTCCAAATCATCCCAAAATCACAAAGCATCCGAAGTGTAAGATTCAACTCACCCGAATAAAGTCTTTTCTTGTGATTTACCTCTTTTCTACCATAATCTCACTCTTCTTGTTCAAAACAGAATCTTTCAGCCATATCATATTTTTGTGAGACTCACGACTTCACAAAAGGTATATTCTAATGAGTGTACGTGAACCAAGGGGTGGTGCACTTGAGTATTATGAGTTGAAATTAAAAGTTCTAAAACTAGATGCTAAATTGTCGGTTTTTCCAGAAATCGGTAACTAAAAATTGGTGTTTTAAATTCCTCAAACTAAATTCTGGAAATATGAAGTTTAAAAAGGCCAAAAAGTGATATAAAAACCTCTAGGAACTAATAAGGGCCATATGGGTCAAGATTGAAAGAAAGCCAAAACTTTGGGTCAAAATTGTAAATTTTTGAAACTTGAGGGACCAAAGTGTAAATTTTGTAAATATCACTGAATTCAAATCAATTTATGACCAGAAGCTTTTAGTAAACTTAATGTTATATTAACAAGTTAGTAAGAATCATGAAAACTTGTCATTCTATGCCAAAACCTAAGTTTCCTTTTGGACGCAAACTCCTAAGAAATGAAGCCACATGAACTATGACACCTAGTTACACCTATAATAGTCTAAGAACATATAGCTTACTACTTCTACCTTTATGATAGGGTGCTAGGGCTTGAATCTTTTGTGTGATCGAAGAACCGTTGATAAACCTAAGGTGAGTTTTAGTGTTCCCTTTTTACTACTATTTTAGGATGAAACATGCTATGTTGGACTAAATCATTTATGTGCTATTATGTGATACTTATATGTTGTGGTTAATGTTAGAACCTGCCCTTAGTTACATCACAATCATTAATTCTTGTGAACCGCTTGTTTTATATGGGTAGATCTACTTGTGGAATCTCCCACACACAGCGCCTTTCCGTCATAACCCATGACATAATAGGAAGGGTACCACACTGAGATTTTGCGGGTCGTTTGTGTCATGTGACATTTTTGGTGTACCACTCGGCAGGTATGATACACTATTTGAGGCTCAGTTCTCCCTATGGGTTAACCGGTAATAACACAATTTAGAAGAGCTAGCCCGGACTGAGTGCAGGTTGATTGTGACCTCCACAACAGTGATACTTATGTTTTTAAACTTTAAGCACTTGAACTCACCAACTTTATAGTTGACACAAAAATCTTTTTGAGCATGTTTCAAGTAACCCTTGATGAAAGTTTAGACTACGTTGGAAACCTTTTATGGATGCCTAGCACCGTGACTACCAATGGCATTACTTGAAAATAAACATTATTAGACAATTGGATTGATGTTGTTAAAATTATGGATATTTTGTAATGGGGTTTACTTTATGTTTGGGCAAGAATTTCATAGCCCTGATTTACTATTTAAATGTAATGTCATGTGATTTCTCCCCTTGCGTGCTCTTGAGATGGTTAGTTTCCGCTTCCGTATTTTACAATTGGATTGATGTTGTTAAATTATGGATATTTTGTCATGTGATTTCTCCCCTTGCGTGCTCTTGAGATCATTTCCATACCTAATCTAGTCATAGCATCATATAACCCTATTTACAACCACAATTCATCAAGTTGGGATTTTTCATGATCAAAAGTTTTCACTTTTGGCAATGTATGAATATATGATCGATCCATAGAATTTTGCATATCATCATAAACCACATCAATATAACATACTAACCACATAGCATCATCAAACAACCATAGAATTCAACTTTTTCATATTATTTTCGAACTTGGGTTTAACACGGATCAAAATTGAAATCTTGTTAGAAACTCACCTCAAACGTGTAAAGATGATGATTAACACTTGCTAACTCTTGAAACTAATCAAAATCGATGGTTGGTTGTTGTTGCAAGATCAAAATCTCAAGTATGTGTGTGTATTTGTTACCGGCCGCGCAGGAGGGTAGGGAGGGTTAGGGTTTGTTTTTTTTTTTTTTTTTTTTTTTTTTTTTTTTTTTTTTTATAATTTAGTTAATTACAATTTTGCTAATTAAACCCTCATGTTAGTATTTTATAAAAACTAAGCTTTTAACCCCTTTTAGTTAGTTTCTAACCACATAACACATGGATTATTACCAATTAGTAATAATTATATATTTTAGCTAGAAAACACTACACATGGATCACATATCACATGTCGTCACATTGTAAATAGAATTTCTTAAATAATACTTAAATTCATAAATCACATAACCACATATTAATAAACACAATTATTAATTAAGTTATTACTTGTTACCCAAGGTTAGTTATTATTAAGTCAACAACGACAACTTGTGTATGTTCACGACACGTGTATGCAAGACTTAACGAAACTACGGAGTTTGGTAACGGAAACGAGTTCACAGCTCATGAAGTTTTTCCAACATGATTGTTTAAGCGACCCTTTGGATACCTTAAAGATACTGAAGCAAGTTCACAGCTCAAAAAACTTTAGGCTACTCACTCATTGACCAATGATAGGAGAGATATTGCGTTCATAAGATACTTATCGCAAGCATTGACTATGGATTTTGAGTGTATTGGTTATATATCAAAGAAAACTTTATAGTTAAGTGTGTTTGGTTGGAACTAATTACGAGATGAGTAACCTCCTGAAAAATCATAACTTAAACAACCAAAAATAAATTCATAAGCTTCTTCACAGTATATATAATATTGTTTGGTCCGATGTAGAATGTTACACTTTCCGCGTTAAAAAACAACCGTTTATGGGAGATGATGCCAAGCTTTCTCTATTATTTAGAACAAGTAGATGAGGAAATGGTAAAAGGTAATTAGATTAAACTTAAAGTCAAATTGATGTCACCCATTTTCCTTCCATCAAGTTGGAAGTTTGCTAATGCATGCATTTTTTTATTTGGAAAATTTGATGGAAAACTATTTTCCAGAAAATAGGAAAAATGGTTTTTTTTTTTTTTTTATTTTTTCTAACTTCAGCCACAATTAATTATGTGCAACTGTTGTTAATCTAATTATTCGTTACCTGGGTTTCTGTCTTATCATATGAGAGCTTCATAACAAATCAAACCGAATTTGCATCTAAGATGGATGACTGGATGAGATTTTGATATTCAAAGTTATGTGTTTGAAATGTTACATATCTATGGAAATTTAAGGAAATAGGAGAGAAATGCATGGGTTAAAACTTGTCCCACATTGGGTAAACAAATATTGAGGGCAGTATATAAACGAAAGTTTACCTTAGATATAATGCTTTATTTAGATAATGCTATGTGGCTCTTTGACGACGAGCTTCGAATAATCATATCACCGCAAGCAGGACCAAGAACTTGGCAATGATTTGGGTAGTGAGTCGGAAAAAAACAGACTATGATGGTTTGTCCCAACCTTCGACATGTACTTGTTGGGTGTTAAATCTACATGAATATATACACCAACTTACTCATATAAAATCTATTTTATTTCAAAAGAATAGTTGGATGATAAGGTGTCATTACTCTACAGTAGAAGTTAGATTTTACTTTTTGTAAGTGGTAGTGGTAAGTTCAATTATTCAAGTGACGGGTAGTAAAATAGATATGATTGTTTTAAAATATAAAAAATAAAAAGAGTATATATTGACAATTTTAGGTTGTCGATATTTTCTAGTGTTAAAAGATATCTTGTTTCACATGCGAAACGTCAATATCCAAAAATTTACAAATTTGAATAGACATAACTTATCCCAAAAACAATAATTGACTGTTCATTACTAAACAAAAATAGCACAAGTAGGTGAGATGGTTACATTTTGTATTCTATTCAGCCATCTTTTTCCCCTTTCTGTTTTTGTATAAAAGACGTATTATTTTACGAATTAAGAAAGTAATATAACTTTTAAACAAAATATAAATTTGTAAGTTAAAGTACTATTTCTTATTCCTATGCTTGGTCTGCAACTTTTCAGCAAACCTTTGAATTTAAAAAATAATAAGCTTTATAGATAATATTTTTTATAAAACTATGAAAATACTACGTTATTTGTAAATGTCTCTCTATAATCTTTGCTAATACAAGAAGTAAACTATCATGTGTTATATATGCAACTAAGATATTGTAGTATGTAATAACTTTGGAAATCTGACACTACTAAAGAAATGTTGTTTTCCAGACTGACTGCAAACAAAAGATTCATTTAGCGTTTTTATTTGGAATAGATTAATGCGAGAGAGTAAATTTTTATAACTTATTGAATAA